>JANFCV010000546.1:0-69660 GCA_024500475.1 Phthorimaea operculella
TGACTTAACAGTCTTCGTTGCTTGCTCCCCTGGTTGTTACGTAATTTTAGAGTTTTATTAAAGACTCTTAAATTGATCAGGGAATATTTTTGGTAAACGATCGACATGATAAACGGAATAGGAGTAATTTATTTGTAAGTGATTGTTCAAACTTTGTATATAAATGTATAAATTTTACGAAGAGAAAACTAAGCAACTTTTAACGTCATATTTCTAGTAGAAGCCTTAGGTAGAGCAGAAGATAGGATCCATAGATATCATTTAAAATGAATTAAATGAGTTTATATTAATGTTATGTATGATCATAATGTTGATGCTGACCTCCGAACTTCAATTTGAAGATGGCACCCCATGATTATTTTTATACATTTTATCCATGAATATGATTCATTTTGAATCTCTAACTACACGTAGCGTAGGTAGAAATTGCTACGGTGCGTAGGCGTAGCGATCGTAGCATTTTCTTTTTTACTCCTACCTACGTAGCACAAAATAGAGACAACAGAAGGTTCACTCAGCCCTATTTTGAAATTCGTGAATGGCACTTTTTACATAGCCAGGGTTGCTCAAAAATCAGGTATAAATATATCAAAACAGCAAAATCTGATAAAGAACGTCATATGATTCTGAGCCAATTTTAAATCCAAGAAATATGACGTTCGTGTCTGCCACCTTTTTTGTTACCTTGATTTCCCCTGAGATTCCGGTTATTTCCAGTTAAAATCGTCGCAAGAACTGAGTGAGCCAACTGTATAGGCGCCCCGCTCGCCGTTTCCTTAACTTGTGTACGTAGCCTCTTAAAGTAAAAACATGCAAAAAATTACTCGCATTAAATCTACTGTTCTCTGTATTACCCCGTCCACACAGAGGCCTTCATTAAATCAATACTCGTCATCGTAATCAAGTTCGGTTAGGCCAGTCAATCTGGTGGTTAGTGCACCACGGGGAATACATACAGGCAAACTGCAACGCAACTGCAAAGAACTACAAAAACAAATGTCCACTCTGCATTTACCTCATTTCATTAAATCATTACTTGTCATCGTTATCAAGTTCGGTTAGGCCAGTCAATCTGGTGGTTAGTGCAACACGGGGCATACAGCCAAACTGCAACGGAACTGTAAAAAACTACAAAAACAACTGTTCACTTTGCATTTACCTCATTTACAATACAAATACAAATACAAAAAGCTTTATTATCAAAAGTACTTTTCAGCAAGTGTTTGAGTCTTCCCAGTAAATAAGAACACTACTTGTCAATCAATACTCGTCATCGTTATCAAGTTCGGTTAGGCCAGTCAATCTGGTGGTTAGTGCACCATGGGGCATACCTACAGGCAAACTGCAACTCAACTGCAGACAACTACAAAAACAAATGTTCACTCTACTTTTACCTCACTTCATTATATCCAATACTCGTCATCGTTATCAAGTTCGGCTATGCTAGTCAATCTGGTGGTTAGTGCACCACGGGGTATACGTACAGGCAAACTGCAGGGCAACTGCAAACAACTACAAAAACAAATGTTCACTCTACTTTTACCTCACTTCATTATATCCAATACTCGTCATCGTTATCAAGTTCGGCTATGCTAGTCAATCTGGTGGTTAGTGCACCACCACGGGGCGTACCTGCAGCCAAACTGCAACGCAACTGCAAACAACTACAAAAACAAATGTCCACTCTACATTAACCTCACTTCATTATATCCAATACTCGTCATCGTTATCAAGTTCGGTTAGGCCAGTCAATCTGGTGGTTAGTGCAACACGGGGCATACAGCCAAACTGCAACGCAACTGCAAACAACTACAAAAACAAATGTTCACTCTACATTTACCTCACTTCACTAATCAAGTTCGGTTAGGCCAGTCAATCTGGTGGTTAGTGCACCACGGGGCATACATACAAACAAACTCCAAGGTAACAGCAGTGCTGCATTATAAACAACTGCATAGTTTACCATACTTGAGTATTACAAAGAATTTAATGAAATTTTATCAAATCTATTGCAGGTATCTCAATTTTTCAATCAGCATCTAAGTTTAATAAAATGTGCTGATTTTTATTAGATTGAAGTTATTAAAGATTTATTCTATCAATATTTTTGCTTTCTATTTACGTGGAGTAACTAAAACGGTATAACAAGCCGAAAGGAGATCCAAAGGTACTCATAAAACTGATGAACTTTCTCTATGGAACATGGGTCAAAATATTTTATGAATGAAAAAAATTTACCTCCCATACAAACTCGCCGTAGACTATTGCGGCTGTTATGGTTATAATTTTCCGGCTCGCAACTGCATGGCAGTTTCCTTGCAGCCCATCTACACAACCACTTAGGCAGTATATTCAATGGTTAGACATACACTATACGCGAGTACGGTTCGATGGGCTGGCTAGGGGTTGATTAAATTGCCACCAGCCATGGCATTCCTTGCCTCAATGAGATTTCAATTCACTTTGGGTAGAAACTTGAGCACTGAATTTCTACATACATTATACTCGTATCATGTCTATATCTTTTGTAGGGTAGGCAGAGCGTAAACGGCTGTAATACTGTGACTTACACTTCATCTGACAAAAGTTTGATATTCATATAGAAGACTGTGAGAGATTTTAAGGTTCATTCAGATCACTAAAGAGACATTTTGTTAGCCTGTCGCCTAAAATTGCAATACAAATCAACTCCTAAATCCCTTGTCGCCTCTTACGACACCCAGGGGAAAGATATAGAATAACGCTCTTTTAAACCGGCACCACACGGCATTATACTTATTCTGAATTTCTATTGCACGATATAGAAGAACATACCTACTGAAAAGTTTCTCTTGTTATTTATTTAGTGTGAAGACCACCAATCACCTAGAAAAAAATCGGTCGCGGCCTTTTTGTTTGTATCGACATGAAATATGACAATTCGGGAAGGAAATATTGGATGTCATATTTAAATAATGTAATTTGTGCGAAATCGTAGGTTCCCGTACACATTTGAGTTGCCATTTCCATAACACCGCTGTTGGTAGATATGGAAACGTCCTTAGGCCCCGTTAGGCCCTTTGCACCTTCGTTACAGAAGACGGTAGGGTAGGATCGAGTTTCCAAATCTTCTCTTTACACTCGGATAGAAGAGAACGGAGTGAAGAGAAGTGACTCTCAGAAGTGAAGAGAAAACTTTGAAACTTCATCTAGCTAATAGTGCTAATATCAGATCAGGTAAATAACAAGTAAAAGGAAGAAACAGAACTTGCAATTCCTAGCTCCAAATTGTACTCTCCAAATCTAGAGCTCGAATTGTAATGTTTAAAATATCATAGCGAAATCCATTCGCAAAATTCGGGAGGGTTGTCGATTCACTGCCGGTCTTCCAGCATTCCAAACCAGCTGCAGTTTCAATGATTGCAAATCGGCATGCAAAATATTTTGAAAATTGTTTCATAACGGCGCGCCGATTCGGCTGCGTATTTCCAGTAGCGTTTGTTCAGATTTCGCTGTGAGATATTCGAAATATGCAGCCCGTTATGTCAATTGATATAGACTGTTGTTGTACTTTTCGAGCGAGGTATTTCGGTTGGCAGAGGAAGGGAAAATGAATGGAGGGATTTTTTTTATTTTGGTAGGATATTCTTACTTAATTGTAGATTGGTATTTTGGAGTCAACCAGTTACGTGGAGTTTAGGCAGTTTCTTTTTATCTCATAGTGTATAATACACACATATAGCTAGCCTAGTCAAAGAGCCGACGACACCAAAAACAACGCTGACTTACGGCGTTAAATCGCTACTCCCTCCCATGAAAGGAACTAAACACCTCCTAGTCTAATAGCCGACGACACTAAAAGCAACGCTGAATAACAGCGTTAAATCGCTACTTACATCCCAGAAAAAAAACTAAACACTTCTAACATTTTTATTCATTTTAATAGACTTTATTTCTAATAGTTATCTATTCCTCTATTCCAGGACGCAACGAGCTAATAGCGCGGTACATAAAGCTGCGCACGGGCAAGACGCGCACGCGCAAACAAGTCTCGTCGCACATACAGGTGCTGGCGAGGCGGAAGCTGCGCGAGATACAGGCCAAACTCAAAGTCGTAAGTATTTCATCACTTTATTGTCATCCCACCAGCCATTCGGCAAACAACTTTGACAATCTCAGAATCTTTCAATGAAATTTTAATTTTACCTATAGTCTGAGGGATTGTGAGGGTTTTAGTCTTATATAGTAAAATAAAATTTTATATATTTTTATGTAAAATTCTGGAAAATATTTAGTTCTGAAAAATAAATTATATTAAAGAAAATACAAAACATATTTATTATTAAAAGAAATATATGACGTAGATAATTAATTATGGCATTTAGGACGGAGGTGTGATGAAAGAAAAAGCTATGCAGTCGATGAGTGCGCTATCAAGTGCCCAAATCGTCGCCGGCTTGCCACATCCGGCTTACCACCATCATCACACGGTACAGGCATAAAGCATGCCAGTGGACTAGCATGCTAGTTGCTGGCTGAAGCATGCCTCTGTGTGCGACTCGAAAAAGAGGCTAACGCTTTTTAATTTCTGACTGCAAAAGAGTAGAAAAACAAAAATAACAGGATCACTCACAAAGTTTAAGCTTGTGTTTGTACTTCTTATCAGATTATACTACAAATTGTAACTACATAATCAGGCCATATCAAAATGAAACTATTTTGTTGAGTGTATTAGAGATTTAAACTAATAGGTGTGTTTTCGCTTCGTCTTAAGTGTGTAGTTTTGCTGACTTAACCAGTGGAGCTATTCTTGAATTTATAACATAGAGAAGCTTAGTAACATATTATATTGAAGTCTAAGCTATTGATTGATCAATATATTTTTCTGTTTCAGCAATTTTGGCAACCAGGTCTACAGGCTGGCACATCTCAAGAGTAAGTAATCATATCTATATAGAGCCCCTTTTTGATTTCCAGAAACTGCTTATAAATGGAATCTTATTCAAACATATAAGTGAATGAATCTTACAAAAATGATTCTTTCTTTTTTTCAGTGTGAAACCCTTCCCCGGAGCGGGCTACAAAGGTGTCCCAGGAGTGGGAGGCGTAGGTGTCGGTGGTGGTACAGACGTTGCACCACCACCACCATGGGAAGGCAGAGCTATTGCTACTCATAAACTACGACTTGTGGAGTTTTCGGCATTCGTAGAACACCCCAGAGACCCAGACACGGTAAGTTGACATTCCAAATTCTCTCAATGATACGATTGTGTCAATTACTTCTTTAAAGACCATCAAAACTCATACTCTAAATTCTGAAAAATAAATAATTATTATTTGCAAATAACGACACCATGCATTGGCCACGTATTTTGTAATTATACTCTGCATCTGAAATACTATTTTTCAAAGGGAGGAAACTTTAAGCTTTGAAAACATCATATTATAGTCCCTCAGATATATCTAAACTCTCAGATCGGCAAAGGCAAAAGGATTGTGACTCGATTGCAATTACGACACAATAATACTATTGTGAATTTTGAAATGTCATGCGCCATTTGAATATTGTTTATTTTATTGAAGAAAGGGCATAGCATGGAACAATACGAAGACAAGATTCACCTTGAACTATAAATTGCGACTTAACTATCATAGAATCACATGAATGTAACATAACATATCGTGGTTTATTTCAAGTTTATGATAACAATAATTACACGTGTTTATGCGAACGTATTACGAATAATTCAGGGAAGTATAGTTCAAAATTAAATATCCTAGGCTCACCTCATTCGGATATTCTTTTTTCATATCTTAGGTGACCTACCTACCTTCAGATGTGATATAGATGATTCACAGGCTAAAAGATGTACCCGCCTAGTTGTCTGAAAGCCAACTTTTTTGGTTTCACTTGTTTGACATTGAAAAATACTTTTCTTGTATCCAAAATGTTCATAACTTTTAAATAATTATGTTTGTTTGTTCCAGTACCCCCCAAGTACGGCGCCGGCGCAGCATCTGTTCGTGCATATAGGTGGTACAGTCACATACGCCGACCCGTTATTAGAGGTGAGAATTATTACTAATTTGGAAAACAGTTCCTTAGAATCATAGAGAAAAGAATTCCGTCATGTCACCCCTAACGGTCGGAAGTGGACGGGTATGATGACGTTACTGGTCTGTGCTTAGAATTAATCTCTTACAAATTATGTAGGTTTTCACGACTTACCTGTTATTTAGTTGGTAGAAGGCGTAGCCTTCGTAGAGTACTCGTAAATAACAAGTAAGTCGCGTAAACCTACATAATGATTGATACTTGTTCGTTTCATAATACAATCTCATACAAAAAAGATACAAGCTGAATTTTTCTTGTCGGTAAATTTAAGTGCTTTGTAGTCTAAGAGCCAACACATATTTTGTTAGTCAATAAAAATATATATTTTTATTTATATGACATATGACATACGGACAATATATTAATAAGCATAAATAATTTTTATTTTCGCTTTTGCAGTCGGTAGACGTACAACAGATAAACGACAAATTCCCTGAGAAGAAGGGCGGGCTGAAGGAGCTGTACGAGAAGGGGCCACGGAACGCGTTCTTCCTCGTCAAGTTCTGGGCCGACCTCAATACAAACAACTTGGATGATCCTGGAGCGTTCTATGGGGTTACCAGTGTGTAAGTATTTGAAGCCCCTTCATTCTCTTTCTTATTTGATATCTGTTTTTGCAATGATAAAGTATTAACCAACTTCAAATTTTCTGACGCAGGCAATTGGTATGTTCGTTGTTCTGAATAACATCAATCGTTTTCCAAATCAAACACAATTTTAGGCTACATTTTGAGAAAAAATCTGAAACTTGATTAATGTTTATTCTTTAATGAATCTTTTTTTCATCATTATCGTAGGTATATTTTACTTTTTCCTTATATATCAATAGGCAAAAAATCTTGACATCGTAGGTATATTTTACTAGTTCCTTATATATCAATTAGGCAAAAAATTGTATGAAAAAATGAATTACGAAACAACACGGGAATAATTTTATTTCATCCTTTCCAGATACGAGAGCAACGAGAACATGACGATAACGTGCAGTACGAAGGTGTGTTCGTTCGGCAAACAGGTCGTCGAGAAGGTGGAGACGGAGTACGCGCGGTTCGAAGGGGGCCGGTTCGTGTACCGCATACACAGGAGCCCCATGTGCGAGTACATGGTCAACTTCATACACAAGCTGAAGCACTTGCCCGAGAAGTACATGATGAACAGTGTGCTAGAGAACTTCACTATACTACAGGTAAATATAATATACTTTTTCTTTATTATTAAATGTGTGCACTTATTTCAAAATTTTCTATTTCTTATTTTATTAAGATACATTTAACGTGATTATAATTTAAACCTCTTTCATACTTAATCAAGAATTTCTTTTTATTTAGTTTATTAATTCCCATACAATTAACGTGATTATGATTTGAGCTTAATCAATAAGACTTCTCTTTTCATTCTAATATTCTCAAAGTGAAGGCATCGAATACAACTACGAAAACCAGTTAATTCACTATAGTAGCTGACTAATTCATACAAATGTTTGTTGTCCCCAGGTGGTATCAAATAGAGATACACAAGAAACACTACTATGCGCAGCGTTCGTGTTCGAAGTGTCAAACAGCGAGCACGGCGCGCAGCATCACATCTACAGGCTGGTTAAGGACCCGTGAACTGAAAACACAGCCGGCCAAGCCGAGTAGACGACTGGCGAGAACACTCAAACATTTCGTCCCACTACTCTGATTGGCTGACTTGTACAGACATACACACTGACTGAACGTAGACATACATACACCATTCCTTGTTGAAGTCACCAGCGCCATTACGAGGACGACTTGGGAAAGTATTGAAAATTATCCAGTGAAAATTGTATTAGGGAATTAATCAAATTATCCCACTTCTGATAGCTAGGTTGATTGATTATTTTTGTATTGTAATATATCAATATCATCAAAGTCGTTGATCGAGAACAGATGTAAATGATTGAGACTAATGAAACATTTTTTTAACAATCTCTAAATCCTTTAAATGGCGCTGGTAACAACTAAAATCTCTTTTCTTTTTCAAATATGGTATCGCTTAAAGTAAACTAGAACTGTCGTGGACCTATCGACTTGCTTTAACAATTCCTAGTGTACCTGTAAGTCTGGATATTGGTCTTCCGATACCTTCTAGCGGTCTTTCTACGGGAAAAACATAATCATCAGATTACAGTTTATTTGTATAGATCAAAAAGGTTATCGTCATAGAAAATGTGATCTGAAATTTACGCTACAAGTATTTTTGTAACTGAACGTTTATTGTATAGCTCAATTTTGAAAACTTTATTATAGTTGATACTTGGTTGACAAACTTATATTATTTGCGTACCTTCTCTTGGTGTCTCAATTTTTCCTAAAACTCGATGAGATTGTTTCTCACTTAAACAAAAGTATCAATATTTTACATATAATTCTTAGTAATATATTGTTCAGCATAGTTGCCTGTAAAAATATTGTCGAATAAGAAAAATATAGAATTGAATACACACAGTGCCTCTAACAATTATGTTACATTAACATAAATTTACGAGCATACTTTAGTCTTTTCACTGCGTTCTGAAGATTAGAAGAGAGGATGTATAACAGTGACAAGATTAAAACTTAGTGTAGGATACCGAGATCGTAATATAAGTTTGATAAGAGTAAAAATGTTAAGGAGATGTCAGTAAACTAAACTTATCAGTTGTTATGCTCGTGGTACAATTTCATTCTTCAATTTACTATCTATTCTTATTTTGTCCTATTACTTGTCTTTATGCTGTTTTCTCGACTATACAGTTTTGCACTAGATTCTCATTTCTTCCTTATTACATTTTAGGTCTCCGAGACGTAGCATTTCAATTGTATTTAGTTTACATTTGTCATTTTAGTTATCGTTAATATAATTAAAAGTCTTTGCCACAAGTATATGTACATAGTTCTATATAATGTACTCACGTTAATATCAATGTGTTCAAACGAACCTATCCTTTTAAATTTTTTGTTCTTTTGAGATATTTTATTTTAATTTTTTAAAGTCATAGCAGTGGCAGCTTATACTTACTATTGATAATTTGCCTAACCTAAACTGCTCACCAGCTCTTAGACTATATGGTGTAAAATATATCTGACTGCATTTTATTCACAAAGTGGATAGCATTTGCAACTAAATGATTACCTATAGATGCATTCAAATAAAAAAATATTTTCGCGATCTAAGAATGTTGGTATCTAAAGAAATGTTATTTATTTTGTGTGTACAAAAAGTCACCGTATTTTACACCTGAAGCCTAAGCATACTTCTTCACAGCACCGTGGCCGCTTTAGCTTCCAATTTTCAAAGTACAAACGAGTGTCGTGGTTCCCCAGACGGCTCCATTATCCATAAGTTGACGTGGCAATGATTTGATCTCTCTTTAGTCAAAATATTTTAGGCCCTCCTGTGCGTTGAGCATACTAAGTTTACAGTGTTACGTTATGTGCATTAATTTAGCGTTTAGTTTCAAGACATGAGGTAGGAAAATATTATCTTAGATAATAGTAACAATAAGAGATTTTTGTATTTATTAAATAGAGTTATATTAGATAAATTGTAAAGTGAATAGAGTTAAGGTTTTTTTTCATATATGGCGATGGTCGTGACGTTCTAAGTAAATAACTTAGTACTTAAGCGATTGAACTTAAATTTTGTTGCTATAGGTTTTGCACTCTTAGTTTCGGATCCTATACGGATCTTAAAACACTCTACTTAATTTAATTTATCTTGTGAGTGATTAATGGACCCATATTAAACTGCATATGAAATAGAAAGGGAAGGCAAATGCACAAAAAATAGCATGTTTCTTGCTATTTTATGTGCCGTTCAAAATAGGTTCATTTTTAAAACTTTTTACTTATTAAAAATGAGAATGTTTGCAATAATACAACGTGTTCAAGCAAAGGAGATCTGCTTTGTTGTGATTTTATACTTTAATGTTATAATTATATGTACTCAATGGAGATTAACTCATATTATTCGGCTCTTTACTATTAGCTCACACTGAAATCACCTGAAAAGCAAAGGCAATATTTAAGGATATTAGGTGTTTTTACTAAATGTAAATAGAAAATAATATTAGTGCATTTTCAGTTGTAGTAATCTAAGGATTTTTTTGTTTTTCTAAAAGTCTATATCGACAATCTGCCATATCAAGATAAAAATATAAAAGATTTAGTCGGCAGAATTGGAGACAATCATTTGCTTGCTAAATGTTAAATGAAGGTTGTACTAATTATTACTGAACTTTTTTGCAGTCCAAAATGATAATTTCTTGAAGGTCGCTATCTCTCTGTCTATAATATCGTAGCAAATGATTTCCTGCAAAGCTAGCCGACATCTTGTACAGTATTTTAAATATAATTTACGTTAAAGATTTGTATGAAAATTTAATTATATTGTCTTCTTAAAAATACGTGTGTATCATTTCGGTGTTTCTCATGTTATTAAAATGGCCATTGTTTCATCGAATCTTGAACATTGTAAATTTGTAACTGACACTTGCACATTTTATTTTCTTTGAATATTAAATGACAGGAATAGATTGAAAAATTGGTAATAAAATGTCCTGCTAGAATCGAAATCACTACACAACAGCTTCATATACATGCACCTAATTATAATTTATCTACCTTTGACCTACCTAGATAAACTTACATAATCAAAACAAATGTTCTTAAAATTATGTCACACACACAATACAGAGTGGTGTATGAATTAATCTGTTTTTGAATAAGTATAATTTATGGACGATGATAAGACATATTATGAAATAATCTTATCTTAATTATGTCTCCTACGAAGTAAAAACAAATTAATAATCACTATAATCCATTTATAGTGGCCTCGGAAAAACAATACACAGAACTGAAGAACAGAATTCATTTTATGCGTTATACCTACACACAAATTTTCAGTAGGTAGGTATAACCAGCATAGGTTTAACCCAGGCATGCATGGCTTGCTCTGTGTAACCAAAAATACTTAGGTATGATGAAATTCTTGAAGGAACTACAGTACTTAAATATCCGCGTATGAAGTCTATTAGCCACTCTGAGCCCCATAAAAATGAACTTAAAAACAAGAAAATACTTGTCAAAGTTGATAAATAAAACAAATGGGTATAATTATAACAAAACAAAAAGCCGACTGCGATATTTTCAAAGTAATATTTTGCGTTTAAAATCTGCAACTCTGAATTCATGAAATTTCGACATATAGTGCTGCTGTGACGAACATATTATAGGCGGCACACATACCTACATATATACCAACTAACATACATACAGGCTCTCGAAAAACAACCCTCCTTCTTTGATAGTCGGCTTAAAATATTTTTAATTATCAATGATTATAATATTAATTGATAATGACATAACGATAATCATAAATACCTAGATTAAAATGCAAATTACCTACTTATTAATCAGTCTTTTCTGTTCCATAGGGTCAGTTAGACTAAATATTTATTTTATAGTTTAAGCTGTGATAATTTTTATTTATTTTATAGGATTAATTTTGTATTTATTTTAAATGGGGCTAAAACGGCAACTAGGATGGACATTAGCGATAATATTTTCGTTTACTTCGTTGACAAGGACTGGTGAGTACGACTTCAAAGTCTTACTAGATTTACATAAAATAACTTGGATCCCATACACCGCATAGTTAGTGAATCAAAGTAGGGTTTGGCCAATCTATTTAAAAGATCAAATTGACAAGTAATGGGAATAGCAGATTATTTTGTCTCCTACGAAATCAGCTAGAATATCATGCCTCGCTTGTCAAAAGAATATTCGCAGCAAACAGTAGTAAAGTATTAATGATATCAGATAGGGTCACAAATTAAGGATTTATGCGTGCACAGAACAAAATAAACAGATATGAACCTGGATTACTACCTACGACCTCCGACATCTTCCTCTACACCGCACAGAAATGAAAAAATTATAAGTAAAAAACATTTTTTAAAACAAGCTTTTATTTGGATGCGCTAAAAGGCATAAAATAATCTATTTACTAAAACTTTTACTTGTTACTTATAATGGCATTAAATCTACGTCTTCATAATTTATACGATATAGCCAAGTCGCAACGCCTTCACTTATGTTGACGCAGCAAATACGTGGCCTCCTTCCAGAAGTCACAGACCACCCGGTCGTTACCGAGGACTCGGGCTCAGTGCCACCGGCGAGCGAAACAGTAGACTTTCATTCTGACTGCCCCATCTTCTATCTTCTATAAGATGCATTTCAATGAGCGTACAATCGCCCCACGACCTGATTATCCCCATTCCACCTCCGGGGATCGCGTAGCTGACTAGATTACACCTTTTATCAGCTGGTGAGATAGCAGACAAATGCGAGCCTATCTTATTTTAAAAATATATCGATCCTCGATTTACGCCGTGCAACCATCTACCCGCCGTAATCACCGTAGCTCACCGCACCGTACCTACTGCTACCCGCCGCATCGCATATAACCAACCGCACCGCACTGCTACCCACCGCATCGCTCATAATCTCACCGCAAATCAGTGCACCGCCGCACACACCAAAACTTCCGCACGCACTGCTTTCCGCCGCATAGCACATAACTCACCGCAATTCAGTGCTACCTGCCGCATCACACGCCAAAACTTCCCGCACCGCACTGTTTTTCGCCGTAAAGCATAAACTCACCGCAATTCAGTGCTACCCGCCGCATCACACACCAAAACTTCCTGCACCGCACTGCTTTCCGCCGCATAGCAACATAAACTCACCGCAATTCAGTGCTACCCGCCAATCACACGCCAAAACTTCCGCACTGCACTGTTTTTCGCCGCAAAGCACAGAAACTCACCGCACCAGCTACCGCCGCATCACACACCAAAACTTCCTGCACCGCACTGCTTTCCTCCGCATAGCACATAAATCACCGCACCAGCTACCGCCGCATCACATCGAAACTCCAACGCACTGTTTTCCGCCGCACTGCACATAAACTCACCGCAATTCAGTGCTACCCGCCGCATCCCACATCCAAACTCTCCGCACCGCACTGATTTCCGCCGCACTGCACATAAACTCACCGCAATTCAGTGCTACCCGCCGCATCGCACACCAAAACTCTCCGCACCGCACTGATTTCCGCCGCACTGCACATAAACTCACCGCAACGAAGTGCTATCCGCCGCATCGCACATAAACTCACCGCAATTCAGTGCTACCCGCCGCATCACACGCCAAACTTCCCACCGCACTGTTTTTCGCCGCAGCACATAAACTCACCGCAATTCAGTGCTACCCGCCGCATCACACACCAAAACTTCCTGCACCGCACTGCTTTCCGCCACAGCACATAAACTCACCCGCAATTCAGTGCTACCGCCGCATCACACGCCAAAACTTCGCACCGACTGTTTTTCGCCGCAAAGCACAGAAACTCACCGCAATTCAGTGCTACCCGCCGCATCACACCAAAACTTCTGCACCGCACTGCTTCCTCCGCATAGCACATAAATCACCGCAATTCAGTGCTACCCGCCATCGCACATCGAAATCGCACCGCACTGATTTCCGCCCACTGCACATAAATCACCGCAATTCAGTGCTACCCGCCGCATCGTACACCAAAACTCTCCGCACCACTGATTTCCGCCGCACTGCATGGCAAACTCACCGCAACGAAGTGCTATCCGCCGCATCGCACATAAACTCACCTGCAACGCAATGGTTACTGCATAGCAACCATCAGGACCGTTAGATTTTTCAAAACCTTAATAGGTACGTCCGACCCGGTGGTAGCAACCTAGACTGCCTGGCTGGTCTGAGATCACCATCAGGACCGTTAGATGGTCGCAGCCAGAATGGAAGTCTACTGTCTGATCGCCGGTTGTTATTCCTGAGGACATGCCCAAGTCGCAGACGGCTCTTCACCATCTAATGCTGACATTAGCGTATACGTGGCTTCACCTCCTAGATGTCATAGACTCACGGGCAGAAGTACTTATTAAGGGTTTTGACTGGGCCCGTCAGTCAATATCGTTATTGACTGCTTTAATAGATAAAACCAGTCAATAAGGGTTTTGACTGAGGCCCTTAGGCAATATCGTAATTGACTGGTTTTTCCAGTCAATAACGTTATTGACTGGTTAAGGGTTTTGCCTGTAACATATACACAGGTTAAATCTCGCGACAAGCTTTTATATCGTATAAATTATGAAGACGTAGATTTAATGCCATTATAAGTAACAAGTAAAAGTTTTAGTAAATAGATTATTTTATGCTTTTTAGCGCATCCAAATAAAAGCTTGTTTTAAAAATGTTTTTTACTTATAATTTATTTTTTACTTTTTAGTAATCTCTGGAAAACAAATCTGTTATGCCATAGTTGATTATGTACGTTGTGCGATAGAACCTACCTACTTATTGCATTCACGAACCTAATAGGTATAAATTGACAAAATTCTTCATTGACAGTGCCATGAACAGAAGACTAAAAACCCCAACACAATAACCACTCAAATCTAAAAATCTTGCAAAGCGACGTCATTTAGCTCACACTAGTATTTACCTGTAATTTTGCTGTATTTGTCACCCACTTAGTAGGAAACATAATAAACTTAATACGCCATCTAATCTTTAGTTCGCCATATCTGTTATGATTATGAGTGACGTAAACGTCACTTTATTTTCGAGTTATTCTGAAAAATGCTTTCATTTGACATCCATATTGTAAAAAGCATAAAATGATATTCTGCCATCTTAAGAAGTCAACAATAGTTAATTTAGAATGACGTCAACTTATAATTCGCGTAGGTAATTCTCAGCAATACCTTTTATCTGACACTCATATTGTAAATTATCTTAAAAGGCCATCTTTAGATGTCCGCCATATTATTTTCAATTGTACTCAGCAAGACCTTTCATTTGACACCCATTTTGTAGGAGTGCGTCAAAAATTACTTGTCGGCCATCTTGGATATTCCGCCATGATAGATTTAGAATGACGTCATATAACTAGCCATGCATTGTCATCCGAACTAAACGTGTATACAAAATTTCAGCTCAATCGGTTGAAGATATCTGCTTCTAAATTGAGTTGCAAGATTTGCCCCGAACAAACATTTTTACTTACATACATACATACACTGCAAGTTAAATAAAAGCTTTTAAAAAGTGATGTGAATTGCGTAGTCTGTAAATTTTTTGCACTGTGATCTTTTTACGACATCTGCCTCCATGTTTCATGTGACATTTGTTTCAGAAGAGGACCTGCCATGCCTCGCCCGTGACGTGGGCGTGCCAGGGCGTTCCATCGTATGCGTTTGTAACGCTACGTATTGTGACACCATCACCCGGGAAACTCCTCAGCCTGGCACCTTCGTGGCTTACACATCTAGCAATGTAAGTGATGATGATGATGATGATGATATACACAAAAGAGGAACTGTCATTCCCCGCTCGTGACGAGGGCGTCCCGGGGCGTTCCATCGTATGCGTTTGTAACGCTACTTATTGCGACACTATCACCCGGGAAACCCCTCAGTCTGGCACCTTCTTGGCTAACACATCTAGCAATGTAAGTGATCAACAGAGTTTTTCAACATCCTACTACATGTAGCAGGCATCGTACTATACAGGGTGTTAATTTAAATGCGTGCCATAGCTTCAGGGTAGGTTTAGTATCGATAAAAGATTCCGTAAAAAATATTGAAAATAATCCCAGTCACAAACATGGCTGTGTAGTGTATCGAACGCCGACTAAAATATGTTTTCGGGCCCCGAGATGTTTTCGAGGTTATTTTTGAGGGCACAATAATGCTTCAAGTGAGATGTCACGCACGATATTGAAAAAAAAAACACCCTACTTCAAAAGTTACATAAACTTGTAAAGGAGGGGGGCAGTAAAAGGTTAAGGGGTGGTGACCGCTGAGATCCATGTCTAATTTTGATCAGGAGGTCAAGAAGTACTAGTTATTCCCTAAGCTAATGAGATTTCGCGCCCCGAGATGTTTTCGAGTTATTTATACCCCAGCAATGAATAAAACTCACTATAGAATAATCGATATTTGGTCGATTGTTTGCGTATGTGATGCCACAATTGTGACACTCAGTTTTCAGTATTTTTCGACCTCACGGTTTTAAATATCAGAACAGAATAAAAATTCAAGGTTTTTACATGTGTCTTCAGAATAGAATTAATACGAACTGCATGTTTTTCTTATACTTAGTTGGTTAGGCATACCTACTCCCAAATATTATTAAAAGACGAAAAAAGTTATGAGGTGAATGTATTTAAAAATCCTCCATTGAATTTACTCACTTCTCAATAATCATCACCACAATCGTCACAACAAGTGTCGTAGCACACAGGAGCATCACAGCAATCGACGGTAGCAACTGAAAAAAAAAGCTGTCTTATACAGGATGTTAATTTAAATGCGCGCAGTCACTACAGGGCAGTATTTTTGTAACACAAATATTACGAAAATATACTGTTGATATAAGGACTTATTAAATTTACTGCAAATATTTTCAGACTGATTTCTACTCTTGAAACTGAACAACTTTCCCCAAGGAACATAGGTCGAAAAATAATATGAAAAAGAATTAGGTCTCCCATACAAAATCTACCAGTCGACAGAATCAATTTGTATGGGACGGCCAAATTCGATATTTCGACCTAAGTTCATTGGGGAAAGTTGTTTTGAAAATGTTTGCACTGAATTTAATAGGAATAACACTTATTAAGAATATGTGTATTTGGATTTGTGTATGTGAACGAAAAGTAAGTACTTACAAACACAAAATAGTACAAAGCAAAGCATAATTATTATACCTAATAATCAATCAAAATACTACTATACTCTATCCGCGCGAGCGATGAAGATAATATAGCGTCCTCTCAACCGCACTTTTGTATGCAAGTGAAAGGGACAAATGATTGCCCTTCCAGGTAAGTGGGCGTCAACAATTGTGTAAAAACGTAAAGATGCGTTTACATGGCTCTTTGGTTAAAGAAGACTCATAAATATTTTTTACTATTAAATTTGGTTTTCTTTGGTCTATTACAATATTTAATAAGTAAAAATAATTTTAGGTAAATACATCTGTGTATGTTTCTGATTTCATCTGTCCAAAACACGCGCTAGGTCGTAGGAGAAATAAAACAATAGGGTCAAGTAGGGATCGGTGACTCAGGCGGGTACCTTGACTCACGCTTATATCTCGTAACAGGGCAGCAATATCTAACTGTATTCTTAACTTAATGGTAGCTCTTGACAACCAAACACATACAAACCAACCATCCGTCCACTCCAGTGCACTTTGATTGTGAAAAAAATGTGCGAATGGTTTTGCACCTCTAAAAATGCTTTTATCTACACTCAGTTCGTAATATTCGTTTTACAGAATCGAAAGTACGAACGTAATGAACTGCATTACGAATATACAGCCTTTAAAAAACTTTCATACTACTGGCAGCTACATAAAGTAACTCGATTTCTAGTATTTGAAAAAAATTAAACGAACTGACCCGCGTACCAAATTGTAATCTGTTCCAATTTGACACTGGCCATCAGTAAGACGAATGAAAAAAAAAACAAGTGTCACCCGCGGCGGGTCGACACTTGAAATTAAGAGGACTTATTTATTATTAAATCTTTGCTTCAAATCATTTTTCGAATTAAAATTCACCGATAAATGCTATTTAATTTTAAAAGTTGTTCAGTTTTTATGAGCCTCCATTTTAACGTTTAGTTAAAAAGTTACTAATGTATAAAAGTCGTTCAGTTGGTGGTTTAGTAGATAGGCTTGCAATCGCCATAGTGCAGTGCGGAGGTTTGAATTATTTTTCATAGTTTTTCTTGTAGAGTGTAGATAAAATAGTGTATGCAACTGCAAATAATTAGGCTTTAGAATGCTCGTGTCAAACTATTATCACACTCGGCTGCGCCTCGTGTGATAAACAGGCACTCTCATCCTAAAGCCTCTCATTATTAGGCAGTAGCATAAACTACTATTAAAGGTACCCTAAATGTATTTTTATCGGTTAAGATTGAAAGATTTAGGGAAATGTAATTATTATGATCGAAAGTGGTATTTATATACTAGATAATAAGCTAGATTTGCTAGCTCTTAGAGATGTCGGGTAATATTTGTGGGCTAATTATTTCAAAATGGCTTCGGCGTCTACACTGGCTCAAATTTTAGTGGTACACAGTGACTCTAACATTCAGTACTGGCTCAATTCTCTATTTTTACAAACATTAACAGATAATTGTAAAATATTTCTTATGGCAATAGTAATGATATGCATACCCTCAAATCCGGTCACCTGTTCTATTACCGGGAGGGCGATCAACAGTCCCAAGGTGGTGTCGGGTTTATCGTGCACAAGTCCCTCGTCAACAATATCATCTCTATTACAAGCATATCAAGCAGGGTGGCGTACCTGATACTCAGAATATCTAAAAGATATTCGCTGAAGGTCATACAGGTTTACGCACCGACCTCGAAACACCCTGACGATGAAGTAGAAGTTTTGTATGAGGACATCTCACAAGCCATACATGCTTCAAAGTCGCACTACAGTGTTGTAATGGGGACTTCAACGCAAAGTTGGGCGAGAAGCGGTGATGAGTTGGGGTGGGGCCATTTGGATATGGAGATCGGAATCCGAGGGGCCAGAGGCTGGCCGATTTCCTGGAGAAGGAGGAACTCACATGATGAACTCGTTCTTCAGAAAGCCGCTTCATAGGAAATGGACCTGGTTGAGCCCCGACGGTTCTACCAGAAATGAGATAGACTTCATTATGGCACAAAGAGACAAATTTTCAATGATGTCTCCGTGATCAACACAGGTTAAACCGGAAGCGATCACCGAATGGTCAGAGGCACATTGAACATAAACGTCAAACTAGAACGGTCTCGCCTAGTGAAGTCTACGCTCCGACCATCTGCGACCCATATTCAAAACCCGGAAAGCTTCCAACTGGAACTTACAAATCGCTTTGCTTGCCTAGATTGCGATACCGTGGACGGTATAAATAACAGTTTGGTGGAAACTGTCCACACAGTCGGCTCCAAGTTCTTAAGCCCTGTCGTAAAAATAGACCTCAAAACTAACCGATCGAACTCTGAACCTCATGGCTGAAAGGCGTTCTATGACGCTGCAATCCTCTGATGACACGGAGTCATATCGGCGGCTCAACAGACAGATATGCCAGTCCTGCGGAGCGATATTCGAGACTTTAATACTAAAAATATTAAAGAAACGATTGAGCGAAACAAGGGCATCCAAGTTTTCGCCAGGGACCAGTCTATTGGGCAGAGCCAGCTGACAAAGCTGAAGACGGAGGACGGCAGGGTAGCGTCCACGAGGCCAGAGGTACTGAGGAGATCGAACGGTTCTATGGACAGCTGTACACTTCAGTTGCAAAACCTGTTAATAGCTCAACAGACCCTAGAGCAAAACTTACCTGACACTATACCGAAGATATCCGGACATCAGCTTGTATGAGATTAGGATGGCCCTTAAACAGCTCAAAACAACAAGGCGCCGGGCGAGGACGGAATCACATCAGAGCTACTGAAAGCGGGTGGAACACCAGTACTTAAAGTCCTTCAGAAGCTCTTTAATTCAGTCTTGTTCGAAGGTGTGACGCCAGAAGCATGGAACAGAAGCGTGGTGGTGCTTTTCTTTAAGAAGGGTGATAAGACTCTCCTTAAGAATTATAGGCCCATCTCGCTTCTGAGTTATGTTTACAAGCTGTTTTCGAGGGTTATTACGAATCGTCTGGCTCGCAGGTTTGATGACTTCCAGCCTCCCGAACAAGCCGGCTTCCGAAAAGGGTACAGTACCATAGATCACATTTTACGCTGCGGCAGATTGTACAGAAGACCGAGGAGTACATTTGCCACTATGCTTAGCGTTTGTGGACTATGAGAAGGCCTTTGATTCTATCGAGACGTGGGCAGTGCTGCAGGCTCTACAGCGGTGCCACATTGACTACAGGTATATTGAAGTGTTGAAGTGTTTATATAGAAACGCCACAATGTCAGTTCGAATACAAGATCAGACCACGGCGGCTATTCCATTGCAGAGGGGTGTAAGACAAGGAGATGTATTATCTCCGAAGCTCTTCACCAATGCAATGGAAGATGCCTTCAAGCTCCTGGAATGGGAAGAACTTGGCATCAATATCAACGGCGAATACATCACTCACCTTCGGTTTGCTGACGATATCGTGGTGATGGCAGAGTCATTTGAAGACCTCAGCAAAATGCTACAGGACCTCAATCGTTTCCCAACAAGTGGGACTCAAGATGAATATGGACAAGACGAAAGTCATGGCCAACTCTCATGTAGCGCCCACCCCAATATCGGTAGGGAACTCGATACTCGAAGTGGTGGACAAATACGTCTATCTAGGACAAACAGTCCAACTAGGAAGATCCAACTTTGAGAAGGAGGTCACTCGGCGAATCCAGCTCGGCTGGGTAGCATTCGGGAAGTTACGCAGCGTCTTCACGTCCAAAATTCCTCAGTGTCTCAAGACGAAAGTGTTTGAACAGTGTGTCATGCCAGTGATGACCTACGGTGCCGAGACGTGGTCTCTAACTGTCGGCCTCCTAAATAGACTAGGAGTCACTCAGCGAGCTATGGAGAGAGCTATGCTCGGTGTTTCTTACGTGATCGAATCAGAAACGAGGAGATCCGTAAACGAACCAAGGTAACCGACATAGCTAAGAGCAGTCAGTTGAAGTGGCAATGGGCAGGCCACATTGCTCGAAGGACGGATAATCGGTGGAGCAGGAGAGTTCTCGAGTGGAGACCACGTACCGGCAGGCGCAGCGTAGGACGGCCCCGCGAGATGGACAGACGATCTGGTCAAGTCCGCGGGGAAATGCTGGATGCAGGCCGCTTCAAATCGGACAAGGTGGAAATATTTGGGGGAGGCCTATGTTCAGCAGTGGACGTCCTATGGCTGATATGATGATGATGATGATGAATGATATGCAAAGAATACTTTGACAAATATAATTGACTAGCTGCCCGTCAGCGGTTTCACCCGCTGCAAGCTATTATTCCGCGAGAAATAAGCATTATTCGCCAAGAGATGTCGCTGTTAGTTTTCGGCGAAAACGTTTAAAACGCGAATCGGCTCAGTCACGCCACCTATTTCAAAAATATTGGAAAATGCGTGATCCCGTGGGAATGGGTCATTTTTCCGTGGTAAAAAGTATCCTATGTGTTATTCCAGATGCCCTTTTATATTTCTGCAAAGTTTCATGTCAATCTAATCAGCCGTTTTTGCGTGACGTCGTAACAAACACACACACAAACATCCGCCTTTATAATATTAGTAGGATTATAATGCATAGTTTCAATAAAAATTATACTAGCACGACAGGGTTGCTGAGTCCATACAAACTGTTAGAGTCACTGTGTACTACAGGGGTTGAGTCAATGTAGACAGGCACAGGTACATAGTGACTCAATTTTTTTTTTCTGGAAAAATATGTCTGGTGGCCTAAATATCGTGTTATTGCAAAAAATGATAATGCGAAACGGAAGAGTAATAACCAATACATCCTAGGTATGAATTTGAGTTTGATACTTCAAAGATTTCTATAAAATTTTATTGATTGAAAAAATCCGAGTCACTGTTGCCTACCTGACCCTAGATATAAGAACAAAAGAACGCGTCCGCTCCGTGCAAGCCACAGAAGTAGATTGAAATTGCACCGCCATGTAAACGCACCCTTGCCTCGTTATCGCTGACCAATGGCAATCATTTTGCATTTTCTGGTATTATCTTCATCGCGCGGATAGAGTATAGGTAACAAGAATAAAACATAGATATCAACTAATAAAACAATATAACTCACCACATTTCCCAAACAGTGCTGACCATATTACGAAGATAAATAAAAGTGTGAAAATATTATTATTAAAAACGTTGATAATTTGATTAAACATTTCTTTGTATCGAAGTCAACCTCCAAGAAATAGCTGAACGTACAAAATCGTCAGGGATTTATAAATGAATCAATTTTAATGTAAATTTTTTTATTTATCACGAATTATTAATAACGCAGTCGTGATTATCGTGTGGGATATTAAGTTTAATGTAAAAGTATTTTATTTACCAGTATTTACCTCTTACTCGTGTTAACTATTTCATTTTAAGGGCAGAACACACCGCCTCCGTTTGCGTGACGTACACGTCATCACGCACGTAGCCCCAGAATAAATAATAGTACTACAGCGCGTAGCTATGATATTGTATTTACTGATGGGACCGTATAAGACACGCCATACCACGGTACACGCATGCATACGCAGGCAGTGTGCCGCCTCTCATACAATACCAAACATTAATTATTTATACATTAATAATACATTATGTTTTTTATACATTATACATTAATAATTTCAAAATTAAATGGCAACATTGACTATGAATGGCAACAATTTAGTATGAAAATTTTTAGTTCCATTTTATTTAATTTCTACTCTTTTTTGCTGGACTGTACGTTCTGTATATGGAGGCGTCGGGTGTGTTCTGACCTTTAACCTACTGCTAGGGAGTCGTCACCCCAGCAAGCCATCTTGCTTGGTAAAAAATTATAGGTAGGTACACAAATTGCCCCATAGTAAGGCGCTATACACACATAACCTCCGTTGGCGTGTTATTTTTGCGCAGCGCTATCCGTTGCGTTTGAAATATACGATTGTAAATGTGAAATGGTTTGACAAACGCATCCCTTAGCGCAAAAATAGCGCACGACGCTGCGTTGACGGAAGCATTCGTCAAACAATTTGGCATACCTAACCATATTTCTATGAGAATAAGGTCGAGATTTGCATTATATTATCCCAACGCAAGCGCAAAAATAACGCACACAAGGACGTTGTGTATGTTGCTCGCCTTAAAGATGTTCGTTAGATGTCTACATTCACTAGTTTGAATAAATGCCCGCTTGCCGATAACATACTGTATATCGTCGCTTTCAAAACTCTGGAGTTTTGATGTAAATGACTCTGACGACTTATAGGGTTTATTGGTTTATTTTATTGATGTACTTAGGTATACTTATTATATTTTATCTATCTGTAGACACATATGCTTATTGTACTAATTATTATTATATTCTGTGGTGTAGAGCTTGATGTCGGCGGAAGAGGTGATTTTGGTGTGCTCGAGGTCGTTAAAAACTTCAAGATTAAAAGATTCCAAACATTTATTTCCAAGTGCTTAGATTTACAAAGAATAATTTTATAATGTTAACGGTAGCGTCCATCTTGACCCAGCTCATCCAGTCAGCTGCTTGTAGTGACCGCATTCAGAACTCTATTATTACTCGCGCTTCAGTGTCCAATCGAGGTTGGTGGTGATGGTAGCCCAGTAAGCAGGAAACTCCTCGGATAGAAACCGTTGCTTCAAATTGCCGACGAGGAACAAGTGCATGAATTTCTCAACAGCGTTGGCGTACAGTTCGTTGGTAGGGATGTCCTGTTCAAGGGCGATCAGACGCGCGGATGGTATCTCTTTCTTTTTCACGCTGAAGAACTCCACGATTCTCTGGTGGTCATCCTTCGACGACGGGGGCACAGGTATTCTTCTTTAGCCAGGCGACTATGTCATCCGATCGACGGCCACCTGTGTAATCAGTAGGGTTGCCATTTTTGAAGAATTTGAGGGTCGGGTATCCTCTGACTCCGTAGTTCTTAGCGAGTTCCTTCTCCTGAGTGGCGTCAACCTTCGCCAGTTTGATGGAGGATCCCTCTTCTGACAGCTTGTTGGCAGCTTTGGTGTACTCCGGCGCCAGTGACTTGCAGTAGCGGCACCACGGAGCGTAGAATTCCACCAAAATGCAGTCATTGGTTGACACTACACCATCAAAGTTGGATTTGCTGAGGACGAGGACGTTTCCTTCGGTAGGCGCTTCATTCCCGAACGCAGAACGAACGAGGACTATCGTTACGAAAAATAGGGCACACATCTAAAGACTTGCTGCTTTTTTGAAAATCCGACTCGGAGGACGAAGTCCTTTGGAATGACGAAAAACACCACTTCATTACTTCATGAAGGTAATGAATCATTAATAACAATTACTTAACGACTGTCGTGATTATGATACCGTATGGCAGATATAAAAATATTATTGTGTACTATCAGCAGCATATCAATTACTAAATATCCCTTTAATAAGAGAACAACAAATCTTTACTTACCGGCTTGACTTATACTTTTTTAAGTTGTTTGAAAAACCAGTTAAAGATCTCTTAAATCCACTTCGAGAGATCCATTACTGGATATTCTGTATCCCAGTATCTGATCATAAAGGTTTTGAATTACTTGAGGTGCTGATAGTACCTACATCCAAGTAAAAATATTATGCTCCGTGCAAATCAAAGTCATGAAAATAATAACCTAACCATGAAGAGATGGCACGTTTAGGCGTAATCTTTGAAAAACTGTTAAATTATTAAAATATGTAGGCACATATGATTATTTGGAAAACTTTAGATTCCAAAGCTTTTTTAAAGTTTCGAAAATTTTGTCTTTTTAAACAAGCGAATTTCTCGCGAGCCGTATTTTCAGGCAAATTGTACGGGACTTCTGAAAAGTTTATAACAAATGGCAGCAATAAGGTTCATCAGGTTGATCAAGACATTACTTTGAACATACTCTACGAAGCGATGCGGCAAATAACGTCCCAGACATCATTAATTTTCAAATATTCTAATATTTTTGGTAGAATTATTAAAAGCTTAATGCTTGCAATGTTTATGTACTTACCTAATAACATGTTGCAAGGTACCTGGTAAATGTACATAACGAATAAGTTATATAATACTTTACGCAATTACTTAATATAAAAGTTGAAAAGGCTTTATTAAGTGAATGGTACAAAGCTAACTTAACTATATACTGGGTGTTACAAAACAACCAATAAAGCTGAAAGGAGGTCAAGGTGCTCGTAAAACTGAACAACTTTCCCTATGGAATATGGGTCGAAAAATTAAAAAAAAAATTGGACCTCCCATGCAGAATGAACTCCATTTGTATGAGAGTTTTTATGGGTTGTTTTGTAACACGTTGTATAGGTGTTTTAATATGAGGATCTGTTAGGTGTGTTCTGTCAATGAAACTGAACAACTTTCCCCAAGGAACATAGGTAGAAATATGAAAAAAAAAAAATTTGGCCCTCCCATACAAATTGACCCGGCCGGCCAACACACTTAGTATGGGAAGACCAACATTTTTTTCGTATTTGGACCTATGTTTTTAGGGGAAAGTTGTTCAGTTTCATTGACAGAACACACCCTTAACGGATCCGCCACTAATAAAAATACACCCATAATACACTAACCTAGCAGCTCATGGGCTGCGCAACGCAGCCAGCGTAATGGGTACTTTTGGACCAGGTCCGGACAGGCTAGATTAATATAAAATGAAATCATTTAGATAATGTTAATACTTTGTTTCAGGCCGGCAAAAGATTCTTCAAAAGCTACGGAGTAATACAGAACAGAACAAATAATGCAGCATACGACTCTGATGATACACCTTCTGGAGACTGGGTAGATAATTTCGAAGGTAAGCCAAAGTTAAGCAGTATTTATCTACCTAACATAAAAATGGTATCAAGCTTATAATCACAACCATAATAAACATAAGTAATGCTACGAGGTAGCTACGCTGTAGCAAAATGCCTACGACGGGTTCAACTAAATAAATAATCCGATCTAATCGTACGATTTGACTTTGTGTCTTGACCGCATACATTAATGCGACGAAGTGTGATAATAAGGTATGCGAATTGTGACTACTTTATGGCATTTCATATGTCAAAATAAAATTTGATGCGCATTTTCGCGACGTGTTCGGACTTTCGGACCGATCAACGATCCTTCGTCCAGCGGAGAGACTTTAAGAACTGGATCCGGTATAGGTAACTATGGACGCTCCTAAAACCACTATTTGCTATTTGTTTACAAGACATCTTTAATTCGTTAAGAAGGTAAAAGGCGATTTGTAAAATCATTATGAATAATCCTTCTTTTTCCAGAAACTTCAGTGCGAAACGTGGTTCTGAGGATGTACCAGATAAGGCGGTTCCAGTACATCGAGGGTTTCGGCGGTTCAGTGACTGACGCTGCTGCCATCAACTGGAGAAAGCTGTCTGAAGGCGCGCAGACTCATCTCATTGAGTGAGTTTACAGGGTTTGAATCAAGAGGTTGAAAGATTCACTAGGGTCCGCTAGGCGCCCGTAGCCCAGTTGGTAGAGCGGTGGAACGGCAATCCACAGTCCCGGGTTCAAGTCCCGGCGGTCGCTAATGAATTTTTCAATTTTCTCAATATTTAATTTACAGGGTTTGTTTGCTGGAGCTTGCAAATAGATACGGAGATGAATATCCACTCGCGGCTTACATTTTGAAGTATTGTACATATGTTGATGACGCATGCTATTCACATTCGGATATCAATGTGGTTATTGAGGCGAAAAGGCAGCTTCGTGACCTTCTAAGTAAAGGTAGCTTTATACACATAAATGGGCATCAAACTCCAAAGAAGTCTTGAGTGATGTTCCATTGGATAAACAGCATTTTGATGAGTTAGATTTTCAAAAGAATAACTTTTATATGAAGACTTTTAGGTATCACACTCAATGTGGATAAGGATTGTTTTGTGTTTTCATGCCCAGAGTCTTTTGATATTGAAAATCCTAACAAGAGACAGGTTTTGAGTTACGTATCCAAATTATATGACCCCTTAGGTTTTGTATCGCCTGTTATTGTTAAGGCTAAGGCTTTCATGCAGAAGTTATGGGCTGCGAATATAGGTTGGAATGATGCCCTTCCTCAGTCCCTTAATTCAGAGTGGCAGCTATTTGCTAAAAGGTTGTCAAGCATGCGACCCTTACACATAAATAGAAACATTAGGGTTCCAGTGAGCGCAAAAGTGGTTCAGCTAATCGGCTACGCTGATGCATCGAGTGAGACTGCTTATGGATGCTGTGTTTATCTCAGGGTGGTGGACGAGTCAGGTAAGACATCTATCTCTTTACTCTGCTCTAAATCTCGGATCAACCCCCGCAATAAGAATGCACTCAGCGTACCGCGTTTGGAGCTCAATGCGATGCTTTACTAACAAGACTGGTCAACCGGGTCCATGATACACTTTCTTTGAAAATAAACATACAGGATGTTTATTTATTTTCTGATTCACAAATCTCACTAGCTTGGCTTGCTACTGAGCCAATGAAGCTCAGCGCTTATGTTGCAAATAGAGTGAGGTTGATTCGGGAGGAGACCGATAGGTGGCGCTGGTTGTATGTATCAAGCGAGCAGAACCCAGCTGACATTGTTAGCAGAGGGACGGATCCAGATGAGTTGATAGATTGCTCCTTGTGGTGGCAAGGTCCAGAATGCCTACGGGACAGTGAGTACAATTTTGAGCAGAAATTTGCCCTGCCGCCAGTGGGTGATTTGCCTGAGGTGAAAAAGGAAGCACTTGCTGGCGCCAAGGTTTCGCTTGTGACACAAAAGGAGGATGGTTTGTATTCATTTCTTGATAGATTTTCGGATCTCAACAAAATGACACGGGTTATGGCCTATATTCTCAGGTTTTGCCATAATCTTAAGAATAAGAACTCGCGGAAATCAAGTGCATCGTTGTCGTCCCTGAATTGAATGATGCCTTACATACTATAATTCGACATGAGCAGAGCATTTATTTCAAGGAAGAGATTAAGGTTTTGAGTTCTAATAATGAAAATGTCAAGGGTCCCTTACGCCCTTACATCCGTTTCTTGACGGTGAGAAATCGTTACTGAGAGTATCAGGTAGACTTGCAAATAGTAATATTCCTTACTCGCAGAAACATCCTATAATTTTGCCAAAAGAGTCTAGGATTACTGACTTGATTATTCATCATGAGCATTTACGGCTTTTGCACGCTGCGCCCAAGTTGTTATTGTCTAGTCTAAATCAGCGTTACTGGATTGTTAATGGCTATAGGCATATAAAGAAGCTTGTCCACAAGTGTTTAATATGTTTTAGGATGAAAGCACAATGTGCAAAGCAGTTAATGTCTTCACTTCCGGCAGAAAGAGTCACGTCATGTAGACCTTTTGAGCGTGTAGGAATTGACCATGCCGGCCCCTTTATGCTTAAAAACTCTAGGGTAAGACGTGCGATACAGACTAAGAGTTATGTATGTATATTTGTCTGTTTTGTAACTAAGGCTATACATCTTGAGTTAGCGTCAGATTTAACTACTGATTGTTTTCTTGCTTGTTTAAAAAGGTTCGCCTGTCGACGTGGCTTGCCTTCAGATGTATATTGTGATAACGGCAGTGCTTTTAAAGGAGCAAAAAATGATTTAGAACGTTTGTATAAATTACAGGTTTCTCAAGATCACCAAACACGAGTTTTGAATTATGCTGCTCAGTGCCATATTAATTTTCATTTACTCCTAGTTACTCGCCAGTGTTTGCTGGTCTTGCGGAAGCTGCAGTGAAAAGCATGAAATTCCACCTTAAACGTGTCATGCAGAATTATGTCCTTACTTATGAGCAGTTAGCTACGGTTTTATGTTCTATCGAGGCTGTACTAAATTCACGGCCCTTACTGCCTGTAACCGTGGATGATGTAAATGATTTTAGTTACATCACCCCCGGACATTTTATGATTGGCACTGCGCTTACTGCGTATCCAGAAAAGGATGTAGAGGATATACCTGATAATAGGTTGAAGTACTGGCAATTGTGTAATAAAATTAAAAGTCGTTTTTGGCATGTATGGTACAGGTATTACCTCAATGTATTACAAGCTCGGCCTAAATGGCGGGATAGTATTCCTAATGTACAGGTTGGAGCATTGGTGATCCTTAGGAGCCTAATTCTCCACCTCTCTGTGGCCCATGGCCAGGATTATAAAGGTCCATCCTGGGAAGGATGGGAGGTCTGAGTTATTGAAGTTGTAACGCCAAATAAAAGGTGTATAAGCGTTCTCTAAGCGGAGTCGCTATTTTGCCTATAGATTAGGTTAAGTTTGTTGTGTTTTGTTCACTGCCTTTAAGATAAGAGCATTTTTAATTTTGTTTTCTTGTTGCGCTGGGAACATGTTGGTTACTTCAACACAATATAACCTTTTAGGTTTAGATCTTTTTAGTTTCTAAGTTTTGTCTATACTTGGCGTGTAGCCATATTGCTCTTGAATTCTGTATTGACCTAGGACGTGTTACATAGCAGAAATATATCAGTTTTTATCCTCATAAATAGTTCCAGTTTCATTTACGTAGCTAGGCAAGAACCAGCCCCACAAATAATTAATATTAACTGCAGAGCATCGAAGCTATCTACAGGGTTTACTTACAACAGTGTTACCACTGTACAAGGGATTCAGAAGTCTGACATTAGGGAGAGTCAGGGGTGAATTTGGAATTTGGTGTTCAACACGATACCAATAACAACCATGTGTTGAAGAGTTAGAAATCATGAGATTCTTCTAACCGAACTTCTAACTTGTAAGGCGATCGCGTCAAAGTTATTCATTCTACCCAATATCAACTTTATTTCAATTACGACATAATTCATTGTCGTATTGGTAAAACATCCGTCCATCTGTGGTGGCATAAATCACGACGCCGGTATGGGTAGCCTATGTTCCAGCAGTGGACGGCTCAGTAATTCCAATAACGACGGTGATATGATGAGATGACAGTAAGGAGTTTTCTGACATTTCTGCCATTTACTGGAAGATGCTTTCTGGAGCCGTACAAATTAACCTGGTTCACCGTAATTGGCAATAGCCGAGTGGTAGCGGCTAAGAATTCTGCCACACCTATTCTACTCTGGGTGTTTCGTAAAAGGCGACGTAGAGTTTATGGCCTTAGCTACAATATCTGCCGACCATGGTCAACCATAAGGTGGCGGTAATACCACCTACGATAGCATGCCCAAAGAGGGTTGACGTCAGGCAGGCGCCGTTTAAATTAAGCCAAATCCTTTTGCAACATGATTTTGTGATCATAGAAAACATGTTGCGCCGACCCCAAGTAATTGGGATAAGGGCAAGCAGATGATGACCGTGATTGGCAATAGCTAACAACACCAGCGAGTTTTGTCGAATATCCGATTACATTCAGACATAAATTCAAAAATAATTAACAACCATCTTCTATCCTCAGCACATACTTCGGCCCCAAAGGCATAGAGTACAACATGATCCGCGTCCCGATAGCTGGCAGCGACTTCTCAACTCATCCCTACACTTACAACGAACTGCCTTGGGGTGATGCTGCCCTCACCAACTACTCACTCACTCATGAGGATCTGTTCCTGAAGGTATGAAGGAAATACAAGACAGAATATACAGGTCGGAGGGTATATAAAGCCGAAAGGAGGTGAAGTACTCATGAAATGAACAACTTTCCCATGGAACATGGTTCGAATATGAAAAAAATTTGACCTCCCATACAAAATTGCCGATCAGGTGACAGATTTACTATGGAGGTCCAAATTTTTTTCATATTTCGACCCATGTTCCATGGGAAAGTTGTTCAGTTTCATGAGTACCTTCACCTCCTTTCGGCTGTAATACCCTTTCTGTTACTCCCGGTATTTATAAACCTCTTATGCATGTTTAAATTGCTCCTAAAGCAGCTGGAAATATATTTCTCCTGTACCTGGCAATCCCACACAATGAAACACAGCAGACAAGCAAAGTAAGACTTCCATCGGATTCTGCTTGCTTCTAGGCTGTTTGATCTCCAAGGTAGAGTAGGTTGTAAAAGGTGCTAGGGTGTAAAATCTCAATCCATTGAAAATAAAAGCTGTCACGATCATAGGTCGGAGTGCACTACCAGTGTAATGGTAGCTTGGACTACACAGAAACAAAAAATGAACACTCAGACTTGATTTGAGAAAGAAATCTGTCACTTTCTGCTATAGGAATAAAGCTATGGAATTGACCAATTAATGAGAAAATGTTTGCAGCTCCCAATGATAGCCCGGGCCCGCCGAGCCGCTTCCGAAGCCAACAACGAGATCAAGATCACCGCCAGCAACTGGTCCCCTCCGATCTGGATGAAGACCAACGAGAACATCACGGGATTCGGCCAGCTCAGGCCGCAGTATTACCAGTCCTTCGCTAATTACCATTTGAAGTAAGAATGCTGTTTATTCGAAGTGTTATAGGCTGGTCACTGGTCCAATCTGTCGTAGAACAGACGGACCGTGGAGTAGGTAAGCGGGTTCTCAATTTTTTCAATTTCAATTTCAATTTATTTATTACTAAATATCACAATTCACAATGTCTACAGGTAAAGTCCCAAGGCGACAATGCATAAATTTAAATTGACTATTTATAATAATATCACATTAACTTACACTAAAATTACATTTTACTTATTATTTCTAAATTGTCATTTCATTAAAATACATATTATAAATATATACCTACAATTAGATTACTGACATTGTATTAATTTACAAATTCATACATTCATTAATTATATTAAATTCGAACATTTTATACAAAACAAAAATAAAATTAAACAAAAATCAGTACCCGAACTCCAGACATTAAATTATTTTGTCAGGTGACCCATCAATGCCCTTGTAAATTCTGTCGGAGTGCAATGGAATAAGTCAATGCTATCTCTGCTAATCTCGTTAAGGAGATCAATTGCAACCGAGACTGGAGCGTATTTTAATATATTTGTCCTACACTTAGGTACGGCTAGTACCTGGTACCGCGGTCCGCGTCGCAACCTAGTGTTCGGCACGCAAATCCCTAATGTCTCCAAAAGCAGGGGGTTGTCTAATTTGCCTCTAAAAACCTTGAAAACATACGTGGTCAGAGCCATTTTCCTTCTCACCTCAATACTGTTGTACCCTATCATGCCCAACAAAAATTTTAGGATATATTATAGGTAAGCCGGATACACCCCGAATTGTTTTTTGTACATGAATCTCAGAAACTTATTTTGAAGCTTTTCTATCATTGATATGTATTTAGCCTCGTGTAGGTTCCATATCATTGAACAAGTTTCTAATTGGCTTCGTACTAACGCATTATATAGATATTTTACGGCTAAAATGCTGTGGAGGTCCTTAGTTTGTCTGAGGACAAATCCCAGGTTTCTGTAAGCTTTTGCACAAATTTTAATTATATGGTCTCCAAACGTTAAATTATCCTTCATATGAATTCCTAAATCACGCACGGTTGTAGTTTTTAGTATTTCCGTTCCGTTAATTTGGTATTTGTAGCTATAGGAGTTCAGTTGTCGAGTGTAACTCACTATATTACACTTAGTTGTATTAAAATTAAGTTTGTTTTCTTTGCTCCAATTAACCACTCTATCTATATCATTTTGCAAAATTTGGCAATCTGATGCATTACTTACTGACCTATAAATTTTTAAGTCGTCAGCGAATAATAAGCATTGTGAATCCTGTATAATATCCGGCAGGTCGTTTATCATTATAAGAAACTCTAGGGGCCCCAGGTTGCTGCCTTGGCTTACCCCTGAGTTAGTTGTGTAGAAGTCTGAGATATATCCGCCATATTCTACGTATTGCTTACGATCCTTAAAATAGTTAGCAAAAAAAATTAGTAAAGCATTCGTAAAACCGATATTTGCGAATTTTTCTAACAGAATATCGTTATTAACTTTGTCGAATGCCTTCTGAAAGTCAAAATAGGCTACATCTACCCGTCCGCCAACACGAGCATCTAGAGCGGTAGAGGTGTAATTCATAAAAGTCATTAAATTTGTATGCGTGCCTCTACCCGGGCGGAAACCGTGCTGGCAGTCAGAGAGACGAGGACTTACTTGTGTTAAAATCTTTTTATATAAAATTGATTCAAATATTTTTGAAAACGTTGAAGGCACTGCAACTGGTCTGAAATTGATATATCTACATTAGCGCTACTTTTTGTATAGGTGTGACTCAGTTACCTTCCACTGCTCCGGATACCTACACGCATCTATACTCAGATTAAACAAGTGCGTTAATGGGCCAACTAAAACAGATGCACAATCTTTTATAACGTATGGCGGGATTTCGTCAGGACCTGCAGAGATTTTCGGTTTCAAGTGTTTCAGTGCTTCAGTCACATCGTTTTTTGTTATTACTGCAATGTGAACATAATTTGCAGACGGGTGAACAGACGATGCCGCTACTTCAACGTTTAATTGGGGAGGTTGAGAATCATAAACTGACCCAAAGTATTCAGCAAATTCCTTCGCACATTCCGATATAGTTAATGTTGTGCCATTTTTTGTGATAAGGGGTTCATTTCTCTTTTTCCTCTTGTTTTTTGCCCATCCCCAAAAACTGCGCGGATCATTAATAAACATGTTACTTATTTTAGTTTTGTAATTCTCGTAGGCTGTGTCTATCTTCTGTTTTACTAATTTCCGGTAATACGAAAACATATTGTAAGCTGCGATACTATCCGTATTTTTATATCTTACGTGCCACTCATATTTGACCTTTATGTCATTAATGATTTCCCTCGTATACCATTCTGGATAAGAATGTCTGCTACCGTGGGAAAGTATTTTTTTAGGTGTACATTTATCGATTTTTTCATTTATTTTGTAATAAAACAAGTTCGTTGCTTCCTGAACATTACTGACTTTATACAAGGGATCCCAATCGACTAAGCTCAAAGCTGAGTAGAGGGCTTGAAGTCACATTTCCTAAAGTTCCACCTACCTGTTTTTAATTTACCTAATAACAATTTTGGCGTATCACGAGTTGTCTTCTGCAAAACTAATTTAATACTTAAAGGTGGATGATGCGGATCTGGAGTTACCAAATTGTCACTCTCTATTTGAACCGATGTTTCACACCCCTTGAGGTTAGACAGTACTACATCCAGTGAGCGGTTGTTACAGTTAGTTATTCCATTGCACTGACTGAAATCACAAACCTGCATGAAATATTCATAATAACATTTGGTCTCTACTGTAGCTGAATATAAGTTCAAATCTCCGATCAAAAGTACATTTTTGTGTTTTTCACATACACTTTCAACAATATTAAATAAGCACATGTAATCACTATGTTTACTACTAGGCGGTATGTATACAACGCAACAACATAATAGTAATTTATTGAGTTTAAAAACTTTTTGACATACCAATTCAAACACATATTTATCAACATCTGGAATGTCTGGTAGAGTCTGTAGAGACAGTGACGGTGCTGCAACCAGCATCACGCCGCCCTGTTTGCGACCATCAGTTCGATCACAGCGAGCCACGCTGTATCCTGTTGGTACTACTTCCCATCATGTATTGATTCAGTTAACCCTGTCTCCGTAATAGCCCATAACTGAGCGGACGATGTGCTTATGTTTGTATAGAAATTTAACAATTTTGTTCGAAGACCTCTTGTATTTTGATAGTACATATAAGTATATAAATTGTTCCCTACTTTTGCGGGTCTTACATTGCGTGTGCTCTCTATTGATTTAGGTACAGTTGTTCGGTGTATTGTACTATTCCTGTAAGGCTCGAAAAAACTGGTTTTCTGACTGGTTATGAATGTTTTTACAGTTATAGACGTTTTTTTTTGTAATTAATTAAAATCATGTCTAGCACCAATAATCGACACGTATCAATCTTATTCAGCCTTCCATTCGGAAAATAACTTAAGTCTAAGCAGTGTAAATTTTCCAAATTATTACTAATCATTTGGATTAATTCATTTAATTTATCCTCATTAAAGCATTTATTGTTGTGTATTTTTCCGATTATAACATTTGTATTTGACATAATTTTTAGACAGTAATACAGATTATGTTGAAAACTAATTAGGTTTTGGTCATGTTGACCTGCTAGGATTATAATACAGTCATCTTGTAATCTTTGCACTCTGAATAAATATTTTGTGTTACAATATTTTCTAGAGATGCATAAGGCTTAATTATTGCTGAAACAGAATACTTCTCTCCTAATCGGTTCTCCAGTTTTTTTTCGTAGGCCACGTCCAGTTTCGTCTGTAAGTAGTAGTACTTTGTTCCTTGACCCCGAGGATGGGTTTGAAGCATTTGGTTGCGAACGTGTTACTGGTATTTGTGTTGACGGCATTGGTGATTTTTTAGCTTTATCTTCTAAGCTGTTGACTGGTTGGCTTGTAACATTAATTTTTGGGCTGTCTATGTTTTGTGAAGGTAAAGAGTCCCTTTCCAGTAAAGTCGGCATAGTTTTGCTTAGTTTTTTCTGCTTTTTACTCTGTTTTTTTGTCCTGATTTATTACACAAAGCCTAGACAGTTGAGTGAACCTACTTTTGTACTTATTTATTTCCTCTTTCAGCTGATAATTTTCTGCTAATATATTCTCAATCTCATTTTCAGCTGATTGTAGTTGTATTTCCAGAGAAGAAACTCTATCTCTCAATGTCTCCATTTCATTGTTAATAAACATAGTATTTAGTTCTGGACAGCTTCTTCTCAATGTGTCGACAAGTGATTTTTCCATTATGGAATCAGATTCATCCTCACTGTCCGTATCTAATTCGTTTGATAGTTGTTCAAAGCTATTGCTAGTAGGCACATTTACTTGGATTTCTTTCTTACGGTGTGTGATGTTATCTTCCTGGTAAGGTATGCTTTGCGGCTGTATAGCTGAAATTTCTAAATTATTCAATGTGACATCCGATTGAGTTCCTTCAAATTTTGATGTTAAATTCAAGTCTGTGTTGGAAGTTATATCACTAGCCACATCACTAGCTACGTAGCTTGTTACATTACTTTCTGTCATATTTTGCCTGATTTGAAGTGGCGTACTTGATTTTTTACAACATGTGCAACATTTCCATATTGTTCTTTTTGTTACATCCATGAGGTCGTAACGTTTTCTGGATACATTTGAGCATTCTCCAATACATAAAATACTGTAGCATTTACTGCATGCTATGCAATCATTGCGCCTACATTTTTTTGCGCATTTGGTACAAGTTTTTGTTATCGGTGGCATAATTGTTAGGTAGTCAATTGTTGGACTACGAGTACCTATCGATTTAGGACCGGGTATGCTCCAGTAGTGCCAATTTATTAAAATTATAGAAGAGCAACGGCAAATACAGTATGATCAAAGTAATTGCCGCCACCAAAAGTACAGGCGCACTGATATAAAATTTGCCAGCTGCTTTCAAGGTCGTCTTTGTTTGGTTACGACGAATGATACGTTGTAATAGAAAATTTGAAAATGCTACTAGTTCTTCTCAATAAATTTAAGTAGTAGTAGATAGTTTTATTTAATCAAGGTTCTTGTACTCACTGCATGCGTTTCTATTGTCCATAATTTGTTTAAACATTCAATTTCATTGTTAAAACACTCACAGCTGTTTTTGTATTTAAATCACTGAATCCGCAGGTTTTAACTCTACAACCAATGTCAGCAATAGTCCGCACCACGATACACTGTTATAAAGTATTCTTGTAACTAATATCTTACTTAATATATTTTTAACGAATTTTAACACTGGAGCTATGTGTTTACTAACGCCTGAGCGCCTGCCTCAAGTGAAGGCCACGTCTTAACAAGAGTTGGTTGCCCTGCGGCTAGATGGAGGTTTGTTGCGTCTGGCTGGATGTCAAAATCCTAGGCCTATTTAAAGGTTTACGTCATAGGCAGCAGTGTAGGTACTGCCAGATAAGCGGATGTGACGTGTAAGACGTATTTTGTATGTTAGAGTAGTATGATCTCAAAGCGGAACAGACTGCCTATCTGGCGAATGAACCGTTCACACACGCAGTAGATAACTCTTGAGGTAACCCTATTATCTGTAAGTTCTGTCGAAAATCGCTTATTTTTAGAGAATAATTATTGGTTGTTCTAGGTTCCTGGAAGAATACGCGAAAGCGAACATCAAGATCTGGGCGATTACCACTTCCAATGAGCCTATAAATGGCATCGTTCCCGCCGCCCGGTTCAACTCGATAGGCTGGCTGCCCTCACAACTGGCCAGATGGGTCTTCAACAACCTGGGACCCACCATTAGGAATTCACCTTTCAATGATACGAAGATCTTCGCTGTGGACGACCAGCGGTATCTGCTGCATATTTATATGCTTGGGGTGAGTTACAATCCAGTTGGAAAGATAATCAGTTTATATGATCATCATTAGCCCACATCCACCCACTGCTGGGTATAGGCCTCTTCTCTATTTCGCCACTTCTTACGAGGTCATTTAAATAAAGGATGTTAGTTTTCCAAAATAGAGGCCATATCATCGCCAATCTTTAATTCATCATAATTAGGTAACGACACCATTCCAGATGGAAAGAGAAGAGCCAAGAGCTTTAGACTACATCGACGGCATCGCAGTGCACTACTACGGCAACTTCTTCCCGCCAGCCGTCCTCAGCGAGCTCCAGGATCGCTACCCCAACAAGATGCTGCTCTCTACTGAGGCCTGTGAAGGTAAGTTGGGACTAATGCAGTCTAACTATTCAGTTAGTCTGTATGAGCTGGTATGAGCGATAGTCTAGAAGTATAGCACAGACCAGTGACTCCATCATACCCGGCCCGCTCTATGACATGACTGAATTCCTTTTTCTATGAAGTGTAGCGAACTGAAGTGGCAGTGGGCTGGTGTCATCTATCGTAGAACCGATGTGAACCGACGACGGTGGAGTAAGTGGAGACTGGAATAGTGGCCACGTCTTGGCAAGTGTAGCGTTTCGTTGCTGCTTCGTTGGAGGTCCTTGTGCCATATCCTGGTGGAGGTCTAAGTCTAGTAGTAGACTGCTACTGATGTGATGTGTAGGTATGTAATGTGGCGCGGTCTTCACATACCACCTAGTGGGGAAAGGATATATCAAATGGTTTTCGTAGTTCACATCACCAGACAAGGCGGATACCGTTCCTTTTTCTCTATATTAGGTACTAGATATCTGCAGACACTGGAGCTGGTCGGTCACCGTTAGATATAATATCGGTACTTAGATTCCTAAATATTCCATTACTACAAGTCCATTTTTGTTTCACAGGCCCTATGCCCTGGGACATTAACCAAGTTGAGATCGGCTCCTGGGCTCGAGCGCGCAGATACGCACAGAGCATCTTGCAAGTAAGTCAATTGATTAACTTTATACCTACCTACCATAACAACCACAACAGTCCACAGCTGGACATGGGCCTCCCCCTATCGGAGGGTATTGCCATATCACCGCGCTTGGCAGGCTGATTGGCGGGCGCTGTGCAAGATGTTGCATTTACAGGGAATGCTGTTGTCCATTCTATGGATGATTGTTCCTTATTCGCTTTTACAAGACCCACGGGTAGAATTGGGGTGATGCTATTCTTAGCCGGCGGCATCACACTGCAATTTTACGCATTAACTTTGTACCTACCTACACGTATCGACAACTGCAAGTTCACTGCTAGGACTGATGTGATAAGGCTCCCGTATGAATTTGCAAAGTCAAATTAATTAAAGGGGTATGGGACTTGGAATTTCCTACCTTATCTTGGAGTTCATAGCAGGATAACGATTAGGTTAGGTATAGCGTACAAACTGGACTCTTGGTCGCAACACCCGACCAGACGGGTAGGCTACCTTTTTCCCTCTGTCCTTTTTCAACTGGCCTTATTCAACTGTCCGCTCCTTCTAAAACAGAATAAAAAGAGAAAATGTCTCGTTACAGGATCTGAATCATTACGTGGTCGGCTGGATGGACTGGAACCTGTGCCTTGACCCCACCGGTGGCCCCAACTGGGCCAGGAATTTTGTCGACGCACCCATCTTGGTCTTCGGTGAACAGGTACGTAGCCGTTCACCGAAGACCAAGATCTCTCTCTGGGAGCTACAACACTAAGTTCATAGCAACCAAAGTTCTCAACACATCCGCAAGATGGCGCCACGTGACAGAACAATGGGTGACAATGGGCCTGAAACGCGGTATCAAAGTGTTCACTACAAGTGTATATATAAATCCCAATTCAATACTATCTATAGATTATTATTAAAAAACAAAGACAAAGTTTAATATGAGTGGTATGAGAGCTCACGTCGCAGCAGCGCTGTAGCATTATAGTCCGATAGCTTCGTGCGCGACCCTCACTAGGGGTGACAGACGTTGGGAGGGGAGATGTCAGCGGGTAGCGGGAGGTGTAGCGGGGAAGGGGGACGCGCGCATCCGCGCCGCACGTCATATTAAAATGACGTGCTTCCTCGCCCCCCTACCGTCTGTACCCCGCAGGAGGGTCACGCACGAAGTTGTCGGTCTATCTATAGCTACGTCGTAGCGCCGTAGCAACAGCAAAATAGCTAGTACATTTTATTTCCCTGTGTGTCGTGTTTCCTTTTTTCTAGTACTGGTAATTAATTGGTAATTAAATTAATTACCAAAAATAGTAAGCTTGCTTTGCTCACATAAAATGTAGAGTTAGTTCGCTTCGCTCTCAATTTGCTCTAGGTATATCAGTTAAACCTACCTTCCCATTACAGGACGAGTTCGTAAAGAACCCCATGTACTACGCGATGGGCCACTTCTCCAAGTGGATCCCGCGGGGCTCCCGACGCATCCAGCTGTCCAGAAGAAGTCTCGCCACCGTCCAGAACCTCGCCGTCATCAAGCCTGATGGGAACCTGGTTGTTGTTCTGCAGAATACGTAAGTCTTTTTCATGCCTGGTACGGTGCATATTATGCTTTCCACATATTCTTATGAATTGATGAAAAGAACTCGCTATGACCCAGTGTTCGCTATCCTAGTCACGGCACCAAATTGTAACGTTGCCCTGCCTACCATTTTTTTTCTGTTTATCCTAGTTATCCTAACCTAACCGATATCCAGCTACTACGCGAACGAGCAAGATTGCATTGCTCCACTAAATTAACCGGGCGCGCATCGCGCTATAACTTTATGAATGGTTCAATTCAGGCACTTCTAGAGGTACACTACCTACCTACCTACTTCTCATCTAAAAATAGAGTAAGGAGGGATTATTTACTTACTGGCCACCTTATGATTACCGCGGGAAGAAACAGAGTGGTGCCATTCTAAGCATTCTTATTTTTTGTATTTACAAGAAGAAAAATACCATTAAAAATACCCACTGTAATCACAAGATACTGAAGACATACAATTCAAACTGTAAATCTTTGGAATACCGGGTTATTTTTTAGTCAGTGCGCAAACTTTGCAGGGTGTTTCAGTTTCTACTTGTGATTCTGAACAACTTTTATTATATTCGCAAAAAAAATTTGGATGTTCCATAGAAAAATTCATACCTACTTGGCAAAAATGTACCTATGGAACAACCAACATTTTTTTTTAGATTTCGCAGGTGGCCCCATAGTAAAAGTTGTTCAGAATCACGAGTAGAAACACCCTGCAAAGTTGGCGCACTGACTAAAAAATAACTCTTTATAATATTGCTTCAAGACTAAAGAATCAGATAATAAATTACTATTTTTGTTGCAGGGCTACAGACTCAAGAAACGTCCGAATAAACCTTAGTGCTTCCCAATTTATTGAAGTTTTGATGGACCCACAATCCATCACCACCGTGGAGATAAAACAGTGATGAAATATGCAATAAAACAAATTATTTATGAAAATACCTATACTTTTATTATTATTCAACAAACATGATTCTTTCCTTCACTCCTACCAAGCCAGGAAACAAAGAGAAAGTTATAATAACAACAGGACTTCAATCATTTCAGACCAAGCTGTTTATCCAAAGTCTTATCTGAAACTAAATTAAATTTTTGTATCTTGTACAGCATAAACGCAAAGCAGGTGCGCGGTAGACATCGAAGGAAATGAAAAAATGAAATAGGTACATGAATGAGACCGAAATTGGATAGTCAGTCAGCCCAAAACAGGAAAGAATGGAAGAAAGGGATGGAGGCCTTTGCCCTGCAGTAGAATGATACAGGCTAGCTATAATAATAATTGTACAAGACTAACCCATTCAGGAGAATTTTTGAGGCTGTTGTACCTACCTAAATATTTACATTTTTTCAAGCACAAACATTTTCATCTCTTATATTAAATATAAAAGATGTTAAGAAATATACCTGTTGTTTGTTCAGATATTTCTTCTAAACAGAAACTTTGTCACATACATTAGGAATCCCTGTTTTAAGCCCTAGAATGTAGGATCTAGATGTAGTATTTATTTCAGCACTACAAATTAAATTACTTATCCACAGAAAATTACTATGGCAATCAGTCATATGTCAAAGAAGTAATTTTATCAAATGGCCACACCCGACAAACTACTCTGCTACGAATAAGGGCTATGGGTACAGGACCATAAACTCTTGAATCTGCCGAGTTACTTGAATTATCTCCTTCTAACCACACATGTCCTCTAGGAACTATTTTAGACCTTCGCGGAAAAGCTCCCTTTATACTGTCACCAGGTAGAGCCACAATGCGTTTGCAAATGTTTTGTTTAGGATTTGTCGGGCTTTTTGCTATGACGATATCTCCGCGCTTTAACCGCTGCAGTCTAGGAGTGATGTGCTCTGTGAATAGTATGTTGTTGGTTTCCAGTGTTGGCTCCATTGAAGGTCCAGAACACTGAAACAAATAATATTGGAAATTGATTACTTGCTTAGCCAATGTGAATTAAGAATGACACTATGAAACATGAATTCTAATGGTTTTTTGAAGCTTACCATGACAAAATCACCAACATATTCAAATGCACAGTGTGTAACGCATGCATACTGCACTACGTAGCCCACGAATCCGCAAGTTTTCCCAATAATCTTCAGAAAACCCATTTTTATGTAACTTTTCTAAACAACATGCTAGGTTATGTTTTTAAGCTAAGTATTTTATAGGTTAAAATACAGATGATATAGTTTATTCCAAGTTCCCAAATTCTTTGGAATGAAAATTATTGAAATTCCAGATGTAATAAACTAGAAAAACAAATAAATAGAACCACTTTTCAGATCAACTTGACATTTTTCCATTTTCTATTTGAAGATCAATTCAAATAACATTAACCATTAACTTAAATATTTTTGAGATACACATTGCATAGAATGCGAAGCACGCAATCATGTGTTATGTAGGAATCCCGCAATGTATCATGAAAATGAATACACCCAGAAACAAACAGTAACAGAATTGGATATCTGTCTAAGTGACAGTTCTCTTTTGCGTTATGTTGGCCACACTGAAATGTGGATATCTAGTATGGAGCTAGTATAATACTAGTTACATAGCAAAAAGAAACTGACCCCCAAAAGACCTATTTGAAAAAAAAAAAACTACTAGAGACGTTCTACTTACACGATGCTATCGATAAATCTGTGTGCAGAAAAACTTTGGAAACAAATAAACGTGCGTGAAATGCACTTGTCAAAGTCAAAATTCTTTGCGAAAAGTTCTTTGACACCTCGTACACCTGTCCATGAATTTTTGCGCGCCGAAGGCCTTAACAGACAAATTCCTCAGCCGTTGATAAACAATCTCGCATTACGCTCGTAGGGTTCTGTCATATGTAGGTAGGGTAGGTACTCTCACCTTAGGATACAAACAGGAACGGGGAAGGGGGAAGAATGCATAGGCCTGATATACGCACGGACGTATTTATAGCTTTGACAAGAGGGGGCTTTAGCTGCTGTAACGAAAATTAAACCTCTCATTTTCCCGTGGAACTCGCCGCGACTAAGCGCATTGATAGATACTATCGGCACCACATCAGACTACCCATTTAAGAGATCAACTAGCATACTGCTTTTTTTGCTGCTCATCAACAGAAAATCGCGATCTACATTCGAAATGGTGTATCTATGAATGTTTACTATTTTGAAGAAATTTTTCCACAAGATAGTATTTTTTTTTGAACACTTGGTGTTTTAATCAAACACTAGATATTGATATTAACTTTTGGTTACAAAGTTAATACAAATGAAGCAAACGGAAATTCACACCGCCGGCGGATTCGAACCCACGTCTTCTGACAAGCCGGGTCAGACGTAAGCCGCTACACCACGGCGGGTTCTGCCCGAGGCGGCGAAATTGTGATCCACTTGCTTCGTTCATATTGCTTTGTCACTTGACTACTCACGGGTAGCTTGAGCGCCATCTATGACTTTGTAGTAGAACTATACAGTCACTCAACTGACAACATTACGTATGTACAAGTTGACGAGAGATGGAGCTTTTTCCGATTTGTGAATGTTTACTATTTTGAAGAAATTTTTCCACAAGATAGTATTTTTTGAACACTTGGTGTTTTAATCAAACACTAGATATTGATATTAACTTTTGGTTACAAAGTTAATACAAATGAAGCAAACGGAAATTCACACCGCCGGCGGATTCGAACCCGTCTTCTGACAAGCCGGGTCAGACGTGTTAAGCCGCTACACCACGGCGGGTTCTGCCCGAGGCGGCGAAATTGTGATCCACTTGCTTCGTTCATATTGCTTTGTCACTTGACTACTCACGGGTAGCTTGGCGCCATCTATGACTTTGTAGTAGAACTATACAGTCACTCAACTGACAACATTACGTATGTACAAGTTGACGAGAGATGGAGCTTTTTCCGATTTGTGAATGTTTACTATTTTGAAGAAATTTTTCCACAAGATAGTATTTTTTGAACACTTGGTGTTTTAATCAAACACTAGATATTGATATTAACTTTTGGTTACAAAGTTAATACAAATGAAGCAAACGGAAAAATTCACACCGCCGGCGGATTCGAACCCACGTCTTCTGACAAGCCGGGTCAGACGTGTTAAGCCGCTACACCACGGCGGGTTCTGCCCGAGGCGGCGAAATTGTGATCCACTTGCTTCGTTCATATTGCTTTGTCACTTGACTACTCACGGGTAGCTTGAGCGCCATCTATGACTTTGTAGTAGAACTATACAGTCACTCAACTGACAACATTACGTATGTACAAGTTGACGAGAGATGGAGCTTTTTCCGATTTGTGAATGTTTACTATTTTGAAGAAATTTTTCCACAAGATAGTATTTTTTTTTTTTTTTGGAACACTTGGTGTTTTAATCAAACACTAGATATTGATATTAACTTTTTGGTTACAAAGTTAATACAAACGAAGCAAGCGGAAAAAATTCACACCGCCGGCGGATTCGAACCCGTCTTCTGACAAGCCGGGTCAGACGTGTTAAGCCGCTACACCACGGCGGGTTCTGCCCGAGGCGCGAAATTGTGATCCACTTGCTTCGTTCATATTGCTTTGTCACTTGACTACTCACGGGTAGCTTGAGCGCCATCTATGACTTTGTAGTAGAACAATACAGTCACTCAACTGACAACATTACGTATGTACAAGTTGACGAGAGATGGAGCTTTTTCCGATTTGTGAATGTTTACTATTTTGAAGAAATTTTTCCACAAGATAGTATTTTTTTTGAACACTTGGTGTTTTAATCAAACACTAGATATTGATATTAACTTTTTGGTTACAAAGTTAATACAAATGAAGCAAACGGAAAAAAATTCACACCGCCGGCGGGATTCGAACCCACGTCTTCTGACAAGCCGGGTCAGACGTGTTAAGCCGCTACACCACGGCGGGTTCTGCCCGAGGCGGCGAAATTGTGATCCACTTGCTTCGTTCATATTGCTTTGTCACTTGACTACTCACGGGTAGCTTTAGCGCCATCTATGACTTTGTAGTAGAACTATACAGTCACTCAACTGACAACATTACGTATGTACAAGTTGACGAGAGATGGAGCTTTTTCCGATTTGTGAATGTTTACTATTTTGAAGAATTTTTCCACAAGATAGTATTTTTTTGAACACTTGGTGTTTTAATCAAACACTAGATATTGATATTAACTTTTTGGTTACAAAGTTAATAAAAAACAAACAAACGGAAAAAATTCACACCGACGGCGGATTCGAACCCGTCTTCTGACAAGCCGGGTCAGACGTGTTAAGCCGCTACACCACGGCGGGTTCTGCCCGAGGCGGCGAAATGTGATCCACTTGCTTCGTTCATATTGCTTTGTCACTTGACTACTCACGGGTAGCTTGAGCGCCATCTATGACTTTGTAGTAGAACTATACAGTCACTCAACTGACAACATTACGTATGTACAAGTTGACGAGATGGAGCTTTTTCCGATTTGTGAATGTTTACTATTTTAAAGAAATTTTTCCACAAGATAGTATTTTTTGAACACTTGGTGTTTTAATCAAACACTAGATATTGATATTAACTTTTGGTTACAAAGTTAATACAAATGAAGCAAACGGAAAAATTCACCGCCGGCGGATTCGAACCCACGTCTTCTGACAAGCCGGGTCAGACGTGTTAATCGTGAATCCGCCGGCGGTGAATTTTCCGTTTGCTTCATTTGTATTAACTTTGTAACCAAAAATTAATATCAATATCTAGTGTTTGATTAAAACACCGTGTTCAAAAATATCTTGTGGAAAAATTCTTCAAAATAAAACATTCAAATCGAAAAAGCTCCATCTCTCGTCAACTTGTACATACGTAATGTTGTCAGTTGAGTGACTGTATAGTTTACTACAAAGTCATAGATGGCGCTCAAGCTACCGTGAGTAGTCAAGTGACAAGCAATATGAACGAAGCAAGTGGATCTATTCTGCCTCGGCAGAACCCGCCGTGGTGTAGCGGCTTACGTCTGACCCGGCTTGTCGAAGACGTGGTTCAATCCGCCGGCAGGTGTATTTTTCCGTTTGCTTCATTTGTATTAACTTTGTAACCAAAAAGTTAATATGGTGTATCTATTTTTTTTCTGTTGATCAAAAGGACATGAATGGGGGGTGCCCGCGCATCCAAAACACCCCCCTTATATACGCCCGAGGATATACGAGTCTACCTCTATGGTATTTATTGGGTGAAATTTAAGTTCCAACCTTTTAAGGCAATCACGGGTTTCGGCATCTGTTCCGGATGCTGGTATCGGCAGCTGTTCTGGAAGCCGGTACCGGCAGCTGTCCTGGGCGCCGCGCCGGTACCAGCAGTGGACGCACAGCCATTATTTTATTCTGCGCTCTAGGATGACCTTCACTCAGATAAAAACAAAATGAAGCGATCATCTATCGATAACCTGATATCCACCGTGGCATTGGAAACACTATTCGATTTTGACAGTTATATGTGTGGAGCTCGGCCAGCTCGGACAGATTTGAGATAAATTTATTTCGTGTTTTGTGATAAAAGTATTTAAGTTTACAAGAACGTGCATAAGATCACCGTGATCCTTTGTTCCTCAGCATCAGTACAAAATTCGCAGTGTCATTCGAAGATAGTGTTTCGAGAACGTCCCATCAGCTTTCACGAGGCTGTTTTCTTCTCGATTGAATTTATTGTTTTACGGAATTCTGTGAACGAGAGGCACAAAGGGTTTGTTTTCAATTGCGTACCAGTGTTAGATGTTTACCTTTCAACTATTGGAGTTGTTCTATGTTTACGCGTGAGCTCAATTTTGAATCGATACGCGAATAGGGACAAGCCTATTGTTGTGTTATGATAGTGCAAAATTTGCATTCGGAGTGAATAACCAATGGATTTGTGCTGATAATTCAAGAGGATATCTGCAGCAATCACATGTAAGTAACATGCTGTGTTTCTTATCATCATGTTTACAAGTTTTTTTGTTTGGTTAGTTGTGTTTTCTAACAATAAAACTAAGAGGCTTGAAGTGCTATTAGTGCGCGAACTAGACTGCCATATTCTAGTTTTGACTGAACACTGGCTTCGCGAACACCAATTACAGTCAGTGACCCTAAATAACTTTGACCTTATCTCCTACTATTGTAGACCTAATGTGGAACATGGCGGAAGTTGTATCTTCGTTAAATCCGGGCTGAAAGTAGTCAACAGGCAAGACTATTGCGACCTGTCTAAAGAGCAAATATTCGATGTTTGTGCCATAGAGTTGCTGGACCATGATTTGTTAGTGATAGGTGTATACCACTCAAACTTGACCAGCCACAGTGACTATCTCACACTGTTTGGTAATCTGCTAACAAAGATTAACAATGAAAATCGTAAAACAATCATTGTTGGGGACGTAAATATAGACTTATTAAAAAACTCGTCCAATAAAAAATCTCTAACTGACACCCTGTACATGAATAATTTCACACAGCACGTAGACTTCCCTAATCGCGTGATAGGTCCCAGTTCTACGCTAATTGATCATGCGTATACGAACTATCCCGTCGACCGTGTGTCAGCCGAAGGAATTATAACGCATCTGAGTGACCACAGAGCGGTCAAACTCACTGTGCATTGTGGCACTGCTCCGACTTGTCCCGCAGTACCTACACGGGTACTTACAGACTCTAACAAAACCATTTTCGCGCTCGCACTCGCTTCTATTGACTGGGCCGATGTTATCAACAAGTGTAGCGGGAACTGTATAATTTTAACCGAAACTATATTAAACATAATGTCTAATAAACTTGATATTTGCTGCCCGCGAAAAATATGTAAATCATCCCCCCCAACTACCCCATGGGTGGACGCAGAAGTAAATGGTCTTAAGTTATTAGTACATGAGATTTTAGCACTAAAAAATAAATACCCATCCAATGACGCGATCGTTAGCGCCGCCGACCAAATAACTACACGCTATAGCTTAGTTTTACAGAGTAAGCGCACCGCCTACTATACTACGGCAATTAAACAAGCCAAAAACAAAGGGAAGTGTATGTGGCGGTTAATTAATGTTGAGCTAGGTCGAGAAATACGCGAACGTGTCGATTATACGGACCTAATAAAAGCCAGCGACGGACACCCATTCATATCCAAACAGGAATTAGTAAATGCGGTAAATAAAGAATTTGCGACCGCGGCTATTCTCAGCGGCGCCCCCAAGGCCGACGCGCCGCGCTGCGTAGCAACACTCAGCAGCCATAAGCCGCTTTGCAGCGTATCCTTACAATTTAGGCCGTTTTCCCCTGACGAGGTTGTTAGGATACTAAAAATACATATTGCAGCTAAGAACAGCACAGATATTTACGACGTGTCCGCCAACCTTTTGAAATTCGTGAGCCCAGCATTGTGCACGGTATTAGCCCACCTTTTTAACGAATGTATTAACCAAGGCGTCTTCCCTTCTGGACTGAAAAAAGTCAAAATTACACCCCTTTTCAAGGGCAAGGGTAAAAAGAATGCCATAAAATCATATCGGCCAATCTCGCTGGTTCCGGCCATAAGTAAAGTATTCGAAGTAGGGTTGAACCAAAGGCTTATCTCGTTCCTGGCTCCAAAAAATACACTGTCGGATAGACAATACGCATACCGACATGGGCGATCAACCACAGACCTAGTCCGGGAAGTGGTACGAAACGTGCTGGGGGCGCGTGAGAGGGGCAAGCAAGTTGCAATGGTGTGCTGCGACCTCTCGCGCGCGTTCGACACCGCTGACCATGGGCTTCTGGCGGACAAACTTGGTCATTATGGAATCCGAGACCGCGCCTTGGCTCTGCTTACATCTTTTATGTCTGGGCGAATGCAGGTCGTTGTGGGGGATAAAGGACGCGTGGTGTCCACGGAGATGGAGAGCACTATGGGAGTCCCCCAAGGCTCGTGCCTATCGAACACCCTGTTCAGTGTCCTCCTCAATGATCTGCCGATGGCCTTTCCAGACGTTGAGATCTATATGTTCGCGGATGACGTTACTGCAGTCATTGAGGCAGATTCTCCGCGAAATCTCGAAATAAAACTGAACTCGACGATATGCAAACTCCACGAGTGGTTTCAAACAAATGGGCTGGCATTAAATATGGACAAGACCAATTTCATGCGTTTTAGTCTCAATGGCCACACTCCCAAAACTATAGATGTATGTGTAGGTAACACCGCCATACAACAGGTCACCTCCACTAAACTGCTCGGTTTCCACGTCGACTCGGCCTTGACGTGGGAAACACACATCGATACGATGTGCGCGCGCTGGGCCGCGCTTGCTTCGCGTTGCATCGTCTTGCAAGTACAGCAGCCAGGAGGTCGTCAGGACGTGCTATTTCGCGACCGTGCACTCAGTTTTGAACTACGGAACCGAACTGTGGGCACGCGCCGCGGATTGGGAGCGCGTCTTCATCCTACAAAGCGCGCACGCGCTATAGTAAGTCCCTGACGACGTGTCTGCCGTCGAGTATTTTAAGGAGCTAAGCATCTTAACACTGCCGAGCATACTAATATTACAAGTGGCTGTATTTACGCGCGCAAACCTACATCTTTTCGCGCAAAGGTGTCAACGCAAGCCACAGCCTTCGTAGCAATAAAACTGCGAACAGCTTGCTACCGCCTCTATCAAGCTCGCCAAGTCAGAGAGGTCAGTTTTCTATCTGGGACCCAAAGTCTACAATCTGTTGCCGGAGTAACACTTACAAGTCTAAATCTGAATTAAAGAAATGGCTAATAGCACAAGCCTTTTATAATATAAATGATTTTATTGTGCCAAAATAATGTATTATTTAATTTGAATTATTTATCACATATTGAATGCTTATTTAATGTTGGTAATTGTATGGTTAATCTATTGTTAACCAAACTAAGACTTGTAACTATGTTATCAATAAAGTTTACTTTACTTTACTTTACTTTACTTTACCATTCTATGATAGGCCATAGCAACCTCATGCTCTTATTACCGATGAGGTACCAGTTCTGTTATCTGAACACCTTTTTAAAGTTCAGAACCTCGGCAATAAGCAAAAGAGATGTGTAGCCTCACATTCCTATGAGTCATTTATCATGCGGTCATTGAATTTGTGCTAGTAATTAGTAAGCAGTATCAGTTTTGTAAATATTTGTTTACAAAACTGATGTTTTTGCAAATAAAATTGATTTAGTATAGTTCGAAACTAATTTAAGTCTGTAAAATGAAAATGTAAGTATTATGAAATATTCTGTTGAGATGGCAACTGCAAAATATGGTGGCATTATATTTAAGAATACTATTCCCAGAGTGTTTCTATAGTAGTACTAGTAGTATAAACAATAAATTATAACTCCTTTAGCAATTAACAGCCTAACTAACAATAAGTTTTAGAAACATATTTTCTGATGACACATTTTCAATGATTAAGCAACTTTTTCCCTAAATGTTCCTAAAGACTATTTGTTATTTGCCGTTTACCCCAGCAAAACTTACATGTTCTCTAACATCTTATGCCGTAGGTACTATCGCCACCAAACCATTCAAGGGATTAACTATAACTGGTTTTCTTAATATTTGCATAAAAAACTAGTATAAGTTGGTCCCTTAAATGGTTAAGTGGATTTGCTGGCAGGAGTACCTATTTTATTAACCAGCATTCATATCTGATGAGTTGCTAAGCAACATTCAGCATTATTCAGCATTTGATTGAGTTACCGGGCAACAGCAATCAATGACTTCCGGGGTCGTTGACATGCATTTCAGTACAAGAGTCAATACATTTTGGAAGAGAACATTTTATACCTACTGCCTACTTGCATATTAATTCATTTACTTCTTTCATGCAACTGATGCAATATAATTTTTATTATTTAATAACATAAAATAGTGCATTACTAAATTGAGTTCATAATAAATTAATTGTAATGGAAATCTTGTTATTATTTTGATAAATGGAAGTAGTGAATAATTCTATTTGCTAATTCTATATGTTATTTAATAGTTGTAAATAATAATTTCTATTATCATCATCTAATGATCCAAAACATGACATGAAAAATATTTAGTTAAGAACATACAAGCTTAAAAAACATGTGTTAACAATGTTAATCTACTGTAACGAGGAATTTCTCTAATCTAATAAAAAATATCCTTTTATGTATCATCGTTAGATAATTGGTTAAATAAGATACTGTCATCTTATTATTGACAATGAATATTATATGTCCAGAGCAATTCTAGCCTCCGTTAAGGATAATGCCCTCAAAAGTACTTACAGATTTCAATAATTATAGAGTTAAATTATTGCTTAACATTTTCTCACTGAACATATTTATGACAGAAGTTCTGGAGTAATTGAATGTTTTAGTTTGGTATCAAAAGAGACAAAAGTGTCACAGTTTGGTTCACTAATGTGTATTTGGTTCTGAATTCCTTATCTTCAGTAAGCAGTCGAAAAAAGGTTCACACCTCAGTAAAATGTTTGGTAACAGACCTAATAGATGAAAAGCTTTAATATGTTTCCCCATTATGTATGATAATTGAAGTGGCTTTTCTTCATTAAAATTGTCATAATTTGTATAATTTGTATACTTTGTAGTATAACTATACAGTCACTCAACTGACAACATTACGTATGTACAAGTTGACGAGAGATGGAGCTTTTTCCGATTTGTGAATGTTTACTATTTTGAAGAAATTTTTCCACAAGATAGTATTTTTTTTTTTTTTTTGGAACACTTGGTGTTTTAATCAAACACTAGATATTGATATTAACTTTTTGGTTACAAAGTTAATACAAATGAAGGAAACGGAAAAAATTCACACCGCCGGCGGGATTCGAACCCACGTCTTCTGACAAGCCGGGTCAGACGTGTTAAGCCGCTACACCACGGCGGGTTCTGCGAGGCGGCGAAATTGTGATCCACTTGCTTCGTTCATATTGCTTTGTCACTGACTACTCACGGGTAGCGAGCGCCATCTATGACTTTGTAGTAGAACAATACAGTCACTCAACTGACAACATTACGTATGTACAAGTTGACGAGAGATGGAGCTTTTTCCGATTTGTGAATGTTTACTCTTTTGAAGAAATTTTTCCACAAGATAGTATTTTTTTTGAACACTTGGTGTTTTAATCAAACACTAGATATTGATATTAACTTTTTGGTTACAAAGTTAATACAAATGAAGCAAATGAATGAAATGAATGTGAATTTTTTCCGTTTGCTTCATTTGTATTAACTTTGTAACCAAAAAGTTAATATCAATATCTAGTGTTTGATTAAACACCAAGTGTTCAAAATACTATCTTGTGGAAAATTTCTTCAAATAATAAACATTCACAAATCGAAAAACTCCATCTCTCGTCAACTTATACATACGCTGATGTTGCCGGTTAATGTTCTACAAAGTCATAGATGGCCTCCCGTAGTAGTCAAGTGACAAGCGCAATATGAACGCTGAAATGGTCTGGCTCGCCTCGAGCAGAACCCGCCGTGGCTAGCAACTCTGACCAACTTGTCAGAAGACGTGGTTGAATCCGCCGGCAATTTTTTTGTTCTTCATTGTATTAACTTTGTAACCAAAAGTTAATATGGTAATATCTATTTTTTTCTGTTGATCAAAAGGACATGAATGGGGTGCGCGCATCCAAAACACCCTTATATACGCCGAGGATATACGAGTCTACCTCTATATTATTGGTGAAATTTAAGTTCCAACCTTTTAAGGCAATCACGGGTTTCGGCATCTGTTCCGGATGCTGGTATCGGCAGCTGTTCTGGAAGCCGGTACCGGCAGCTGTTCTGGAAGCCGGTACCGGCAGCTGTCCTGGGCGCCGCGCCGGTACCAGCAGTGGAAGCACAGCCTTTATTTTATTCTGCGCTCTAGATGACCTTCACTCAGATAAAAAACAAAAATGAAGCGATCACCTATCGATAACCTGATATCCACCGTGGCATTGGAAACACTATTTGATTTTGACAGTTATATGTGTGGAGCTCGGCCAGCTCGGACAGATTTGAGATAAATTTATTTCGTGTTTTGTGATAAAAGTATTTAAGTTTACAAGAACGTGCATAAGATCACCGTGATCCTTTGTTCCTCAGCATCAGTACAAAATTCGCAGTGTCATTCGAAGATAGTGTTTCGAGAACGTCCCATCAGCTTTCACGAGGCTGTTTTCTTCTCGATTGAATTTATTGTTTTACGGAATTCTGTGAACGAGAGGCACAAAGGGTTTGTTTTCAATTGCGTACCAGTGTTAGATGTTTACCTTCCAACTATTGGAGTTGTTCTATGTTTACGCGTGAGCTCAATTTTGAATCGATACGCGAATAGGGACAAGCCTATTGTTGTGTTATGATAGTGCAAAATTTGCATTCGGAGTGAATAACCAATGGATTTGTGCTGATAATTCAAGAGGATATCTGCAGCAATCACATGTAAGTAACATGCTGTGTTTCTTATCATCATGTTTACAAGTTTTTTTTGTTTGGTTAATTGTGTATGTTTTCTAACCATTCTATGATAGGCCATAGCAACTTCATGCTCTTATTACCAATGAGGTACCAGTTCTGTTATCTGAACACCTTTTTAAACTTTAGAACCTCGGCAATAAGCAAAAGAGATGTGTAACCTCACATTCCTATGAGTCATTATCATGCGGTCATTGAATTTGTTCTAGTAATTAGTTAGCAGTCATCAGTTTTGTAAATATTTGTTTACAAAACTGATGTTTCTAAATAAAATTGATTTAGTATAGTTCGAAACTAATTTAAGTCTGTAAAATGAAAATGTAAGTATTATGAAATATTCTGTTGAGATGGCAACTGCAAAATATGGTGGCATTATATTTAAGAATACTATTCCCAGAGTGTTTCTATAGTAGTACTAGTAGTATAAACAATAAATTATAACTCCTTTAGCAATTAACAGCCTAACTAACAATAAGTTTTAGAAACATATTTTCTGATGACACATTTTCAATGATTAAGCAACTTTTTCCTAAATGTTCTAAAGACTATTTGTTATTTGCCGTTTACCCCAGCAAAACTTACATGTTCTCTAACATCTTATGCCGTAGGTACTATATGTACAAACCATTCAAGGGATTAACTATAACTGGTTTTCTTAATATTTGCATAAAAACTAGTATAAGTTGGTCCTTAAAATGAATTAAGTGGATTGCTGGCAGGAGTACCTATTTTATTAACCAGCATTCATATCTGATGAGTTGCTAAGCAACATTCAGCATTATTCAGCATTTGATTGAGTTACCGGGCAACGGCAATCAATGACTTCCGGGGTCGTTGACATGCCTTTCAGTAGTAGAGTCAATACATTTTGGAAGTTAACATATTATACCTACTTGTATATTAATTCATGTACTTCTTTTATGCAAGTGATGCTAAATAATTTTTATTTTTTATAACATAAAATAGTGCATTACTAAATTGAGTTCATAATAAATTAATTGTAATGGAAATCTTGTTATTATTCTGATAAATGGGAGTAGTGAATAATTCTATTTGTTAATTCTATATGTTATTTTAAAGTTGTAAATAATAATTTCTATTATCATCATCTAATGCTCCAAAACATGACATGAAAAATATTTAGTTAAGAACATACAAGCTTAAAAAACATGTGTTAACAATGTTAATCTACTGTAATGAGGAATTTCTCTAATTTAATAAAAAATATCATTTTATGTATCATCGTTAGATATTTGGTTAAATAAAATGTTTTCATCTTATTATTGACAATGAATATTATATGTCCAGAGCAATTCTAGCCTCCGTTAAGGATAATGCCCTCAAAAGTACTTACAGATTTCAATAATTATAGAGTTAAATTATTGCTAACATTTTCTCACTGAACATATTTATGACAGAAGTTCTGGAGTAATTGAATGTTAAAGTTTGGTATCAAAAGAGACAAAAGTGTCACAGTTTGGTTCACTATTGTGTATTTGGTTCTGAATTCGTTATCTTCAGTAAGCAGTCGAAAAAAGGTTCACACCTTAGTAAAATATTTGGTAACAGACCTAATAGATGAAAAGCTTTAATTTTTTATTTTCCACATTATGTATGATAATTGAAGTGGCTTTTCTTCATTAAAATTATCATAATTGGTATAATTTGTTTTGTAAGGCCTGACTCCTTTTAGAACAGGAATAGTGATTTACTTTGATTGAATTGCCCCGTCAATATCGATAAAAATAAATAAACATTGCAAACGTGCATGTAACTACGATTTTTTTATATGTTGTAAGGTCCCTTGAGAGTTAATACCCAAGTTTGCAACACTGAAAACTTGTGCTGCCTCGGTGCTCAATAAACTGCGAAATTTTGGCCCATATTTAAGTTTTTATAAAATCTACCATAACGAAGATTTTTTCAAGTACGTTTCATAGAATTTTATTAAAGATAACTACATTGCTACAATTTCAGAAACCTTAGCAAACTATGTCTTTTGGTTGCAAATATACAGCAAGTCAAAGATGGCCATTTCTTCCGCAGTGCTAAGAAAGCTGTGAAATTACAGAATTTCCGATGTAACAGCTCTTGTTTCATTTTTTTTTTCAAAAAATCATATTATGTTGTCCGACTTGCACTAAGGGTTCCGTACCCAACAGGGTAAAAAACGGGACCCTATTACTAAGACTTCGCTGTCTGTTCGTCCATCCGTCTGTCACCAGGCTGTATCTCATGAATCGTGGTAGCTACAGAGTTGAAATTTTCGCAGATGATGCATATCAAAACCGTTCAGTAGTTTTTCGCGTGTATCTCATGAACCGTGATAGCAAGAGTTGAAATTTTCACAGGTGATGTATTTCTGTTGCCGCTATTACAAAAAATACTAAAAACAGAATACAATAAATAGTAAGGGCTCCCAAACAAGAAACGTGTTTTTGTTGGTTTTGTAAATAATGTTTCGGAGGCTGTTTCTCAGGAACCGTGACAGTTAGATCTTTGAAATTTTCACAGATGATGTATGTTTTGTGCCGCTATAACAACAAATACAAAAAACTGGCCAAGAGCGAGTCGTACTCGCGCACAAGAATTCCGTACCATCATTTATAAAAATGACAGAAATATCATATATGTTTCCCGACTCGCATGACTAGTTTTGGTATTTGTTTGTAATAGTGGTAATAGACATACATCATCTGTGAAATTTCAACCATCTAACTATCACGGTTCACGACAACCTTCAAACATTATCCACAAAAACAAGCAAAAATCACGTTTCTTGTATGGAGCCCCTTAATATTTATTGTATTCTGGTTTTAGTATTTGTTGTTATAGCAGCAATAGACATACATCACCTGTAAAATTTCAACTCTCTAGCTATCACGGTTCATGAGATACAAGCGCAACAACTTCTGAACAAATTTTGATTTGACGTTGACATTGGCAGCACAGGGTTTTCAGTGTTGCAAACTTGGGTGTTAACTACTCTCAAGGGACCTAACAATATACAACAAAATCGTAGTTACATGCGCGTTTGCAATGTTTGATGTCGATATTAACCGGGCTATTAGTCCATTCTTCCCACACACACATAAAATTTACATTGGCAGTTGGAGTGTCTAATCAGATGTGAGCTAGACTGTTTTTATTTTTTACCTAATTTCTTCAAACAAATATGCTATTTATAGACCCTTAATCTAACATCAATACTATAAGACTATGTTATCAGCTCATAATATAATACTTTAATAGGTAATTTAGCCATTATCTTTTTTTACAAAGTATTACGAAAAATACTCACTATATGCCGGCGCAGCCTGCCTTGGGTAACTTGCGCCGAGCTTGATGCAGCTTAAAGTTCCTTGTTCCAACCATTGTGCTGCTTTCGAAACCAGACCATTTTTGTTCATAGGGTTCCCAAAACTAGCTTTTATAGAGGGCCCCAAGGTACGCTACGCTACTGTGTAGTGTCCATCCATGCTACAATTTTTGAATATGTATAGACTTGCCAACCTGCTATCAGTCAGTTGAGTTCTGTATACTTCTACTAAAAAGTCATAATAGTCAGTCAGTCAGTCAAGAAGCAAGTGGTTTACAATTTCGCCACCTCGGGTAGAGCCTACCGTGGTGTAGTGGTTGTATAACCCAGCTTGTCAGAAGATGTGAGTTCGAATCCCATCAGTGGTGTGATTTTTTTCCACTAGTTTTGTTTTTTCACTTGTTTAACTTTGTAACCAAAAAGTTAATGCTATCAATTACTTCACTGTAACATTTGTGTCTGTTTTGTCCACAGAAACCATGGGTCGGTTCACCGGCAAAAAATGCCGGCTGCTGTCAATGCTGTGCCTGACGGGCGGCTTCTTCTTCGTGGAGCTGGTCGTGGGCTACGTCACCAACTCCATGGCTCTGGTCGCCGACTCGTTTCATATGCTGAGCGATGTGGCCGCACTGGTCATAGCGTTTCTGTCTGTCAAAGTAAGTATTCTGTCTGTCCCCTACGGTTTATTCTAGTGTTGCCGCTCGATAGTGGACTATCGATTGTAAAACGATAGACAATCGATAGTTTTCACTATCATTCAACTATCGATTGTTTTTCGATAGTATCGATAGTTCAAAACTATCGATAGTATCGATACTATTGATAGTTAGGTATTGGACTATCGATTGGCCAAAACTATCGATAGTATCGATACTATAGATAGTATTGCACCTCGATAGTATCGATACTATCGATAGTATTGATACTATCGATAGTTTTGGAACTATCGATTGGCCAAAACTATCGATAGTATCGATACTATCGATAGTTTTTGAACTATCGATAGTCCAAAACTATCGATAGTATCGGTACTATCGATACTATCGATAGACCTATCGATTGTATAGGCCTTAATGAATGAAAACTATCGATAGTATCGGTACTATCGATACTATCGATAGACCTATCGATTGTATAGGCCTTAATGAATGAAAACTATCGATAGTATCGGTACTATCGATACTGTCGATAGACCTATCGATTGTATATGGGCGGCTTCTTCTTCGTGGAGCTGGTCGTGGGCTACGTCACCAACTCCATGGCTCTGGTCGCCGACTCGTTTCATATGCTGAGCGATGTGGCCGCACTGGTCATAGCGTTCCTGTCTGTCAAAGTAAGTATTCTGTCTGTCCCCTACGGTTTAATCTAGTGTTGCCGCTCGATAGTGGAATCGATTGTAAAACGATAGACAATCGATAGTTTTCACTATCGTTCTACTATCGATTGTTTTTCGATAGTATCGATAGTTCAAAACTATCGATAGTATCGATACTTTTGATAGTTAGGTATTGGACTATCGATTGGCCAAAACTATCGATAGTATCGATAGGGTCAAGTGGGGTAAAAATGAGACACCTGATATTTTGGGTAAAAATAAGACACTTGAAAATCTCCATTAAAAATAATCAATAATTTGTTTCTTTGCACACAAAAACAAGCCTTAGTGTTTGTACAAGAAGGTACAAAATTTATATTACATTATCTGATTGTTATGTATAAATTTCAGTACATTTCATTTTGCTTGCAATTTTGGCGCGAAGCTTTGTTTAGGGTCAACAAACTTTTGACCTTGTATCGCCCACGTCATGCGCGTGCTACCTACCGTCCGGCGCTCGCGGCTGGGATGATACTCCCGTGTTCGCGCCGCCATTTCTGTCTCGTATGCGCTAGAGCACGGAACGGACGTTTCAAATTTTGGAAAATATGAGACGCCCCTTCAGGAAAATATAAGTCACCTCACAGTGTAAAAATAAGACAGACTAGTCAAATGAATTTATATAATACCTCGGAATTAAGTAAAGAAACCGGTAGTTGCTCTCGAATTTGGAATCAGTGATTTCATTATTGTAGTTAATACAATTAAAAGAAACAAAACTATTATATAGCATGAATAGAAGGATCAGATGATGAAGAAAATTTGTCAGTTATTTACTTGAAGCGAACAAAAGATCTTCTCCGTCTATCCTGATAATCACATTATTTTCAGTACAATGACGAAATCGTCATGAAGTTGCCATCACCGATGCAAAAATAAAAAGAGGTGCCTAATGTTCGATTTAGACCTTGAAAGAGTATAATAAAAATAGATTTTTAATGTCTTATAATTGACCGCATTTGAAAATTTTGATTTTATAAAACTTTCTTGTCAATTTTCTAGTTCCTATTAATAATTGTGACCTCAATAACGTAGTCGTATATGTATCTAGTTTGTTATTTTTTATAATATGCTATTTCCTAAAAATTCATTCCAAAGACTAATAAAATATTAAGCATAACGTTGAATTTTGATTTTGAAAAAAATTTCATCGTAAGATATTTGAAACTTACTTATACATTGTATCATATTTCCCTCTGTCTTAAATTTACCCAGCCGCTTTAAATATGTTCAAACTATAGAAGTTGTTCGCTGTCTTATTTTAAACTTAGGTGTCTCATTTTTCCCCATAGAGGCGGAAAAAATGAGACACATATTTGATAAACTATATTAATTAGTGCGCATAGTGACAAACTGACAGTAATGCCAGATAGATAGTGCGGTATTTCATAATATGAATGCTTTTGCAGATGTATAAAGGCGCTTTATTTTATTTAAATTTGTAAAGTTCATATTTTTGTTTCATAATTACCCCGCCTGACCCTACTATAGATAGTATTGCACCTCGATAGTATCTATACTATCGATAGTCCAAAAATCCATCGATACTATCGATATTTTTTGGACTATCTATTGGTCAAAACTATCGATAGTATCGATACTATTAATAGTTTTTGAACTGTCGATATTCCAAAACTATCGATAGTATCGGTACTATCGATACTATCGATAGACCTATCGATTGTATAGGCCTTAATGAATGAAAACTATCGATAGTATCGATACTATAGATAGTTTTTGAACTATCGATAGTCCAAAACTATCGATAGTATCGGTACTATCGATACTATCGATAGACCTATCGATTGTATGAATAAATGAATGAAAACTATCGATAGTATCGGTACTATCGATACTGTCGATAGACCTATCGATTGTATATGGGCGGCTTCTTCTTCGTGGAGCTGGTCGTGGGCTACGTCACCAACTCCATGGCTCTGGTCGCAGACTCGTTTCATATGCTGAGCGATGTCGCACTGGTCATGACGTTTCTGTCTGTCAAAGTAAGTATTCTGTCTAGCAATAGTATCTTGTCAAGGATAGTATCTTGTCAAAATAGTATCTTGCCAAAGATAGTATAATGTCATAGATAGTATCTAGTCAGAATAGTATCTTGTTGATAGTATCTTGTCGTTGATAGTATCTTGTCGTTGATAGTATCTTATCGTTGATAGTATCTTGTCGTTGATAGTATCTTGTCGTTAATAGTATCTTGTCGTTGATAGTATCTTGTCGTTGGTAGTATCTTGTCAGTGGTGGTATTGCCAAGTGGCGGCTGCTGTCGATGCTGTGTCTGACGGGCGGCTTCTTCTTCGTGGAGCTGGTCGTGGGCTACGTCACCAACTCCATGGCTCTGGTCGCAGACTCGTTTCATATGCTGAGCGATGTGGCCGTACTGGTCATAGCGTTTCTGTCTGTCAAAGTAAGTATTCTGTCTAGCAATAGTATCTTGTCAAGGATAGTATCTTGTCAAAAATAGTATCTTGCCAAAGATAGTATAATGTCATAGATAGTATCTAGTCAGAGATAGTATCTTGTTGATAGTATCTTGTCATTGATAGTATCTTGTTGATAGTATCTTGTTGTTGATAGTATCTTGTCGTTGATAGTATCTTGTCATTGATAGTATCTTGTTGATAGTATCTTGTTGTTGATAGTATCTTGTCGTTGATAGTATGTTGTCGTTGATAGTATCTTGTCGCTGGTAGTATCTTGTCGCTGGTAGTATCTTGTCGTTGATAGTATCTTGTCGTTGATAGTATCTTGTCGTTGATAGTATCTTGTCGTTGATAGTATTTTTTCGTTGATAGTATCTTGTCGTTGGTAGTATCTTGTCATTGATAGTATCTTGTTGATAGTATCTTGTTGTTGATAGTATCTTGTCGTTGATAGTATGTTGTCGTTGATAGTATCTTGTCGTTGGTAGTATCTTGTCGCTGGTAGTATCTTGTCGTTGATAGTATCTTGTCGTTGATAGTATCTTGTCGTTGGTAGTATCTTGTCAGTGGTCGTATTGCCAAGTGGCGGCTGCTGTCGATGCTGTGTCTGACGGGCGGCTTCTTCTTCGTGGAGCTGGTCGTGGGCTACGTCACCAACTCCATGGCTCTGGTCGCAGACTCGTTTCATATGCTGAGCGATGTGGCCGCACTGGTCATAGCGTTTCTGTCTGTCAAAGTAAGTATTCTGTCTGTCCAATACCGTTCAAAGAAAACATTGCACTTTATCAAAACAGATGAATCTATTTAAATACCAATAAATCTCAGCCTATATGTAACTAGCGGCCCGGTCAGCGGATTCACCCGCTGCTACCTGTTTTCCGTAGAAATTGGATCTTTGCCCGTAGTAAAAGTCAATTGCTCCTTTCAGCAGAAGTGACTCATCATGACTATGTGCCAGCAGAAGCGGCCCGTCATGCTGAATAACTTTAACTTTGAACCATTACCATACCTCTTTTAGTTTAGATGAGATGCTGGTGGTCTACACCAGGTACTCCAGACCCTCGTGCGTAACCAGCCAGCGTTTGTCGTTGATAGTATCAGAGTATCTTGTCGTTGATAGTATCTTGTCGTTGATAGTATCTTGTCGTTGATAGTATCTTGTCGTTGATAGTATCTTGTCGTTGATAGTATCTTGTCGTTGATAGTATCTTGTCGTTGATAGTATCTTGTCGTTGATAGTATCTTGTCGTTGGTAGTATCTTGTCGTTGGTAGTATCTTGTCGTTGATAGTATCTTGTCGTTGATAGTATCTTGTCGTTGATAGTATCTTGTCGTTGATAGTATCTTGTCGTTGATAGTATCTTGTCGTTGATAGTATCTTGTCGTTGATAGTATCTTGTCGTTGATAGTATCTTGTCGTTGATAGTATCTTGTCGTTGATAGTATCTTGTCGTTGATAGTATGTTGTCGTTGATAGTATCTTGTTGATAGTATTTTGTCGTTGATAGTATCTTGTCGTTGATAGTATCTTGTCGTTGATAGTATCTTGTCGTTGATAGTATCTTGTCGTTGATAGTATCTTGTCGTTGATAGTATCTTGTCGTTGATAGTATCTTGTCGTTGATAGTATCTTGTCGTTGATAGTATCTTGTCGTTGATAGTATCTTGTCGTTGATAGTATCTTGTCAGTGGTCGTATTGCCAAGTGGCGGCTGGTGTCGATGCTGTGTCTGACGGGCGGCTTCTTCTTCGTGGAGCTGGTCGTAGGCTACGTCACCTCCATGGCTCTGGTCGCAGACTCGTTTCATATGCTGAGCGATGTGGCCGCACTGGTCATAGCGTTTCTGTCTGTCAAAGTAAGTATTCTGTCTGTCAATACCGTTCAAAGAAAACATTGCACTTTATCAAAACAGATGAATCTATTTAAATACCAATAAATCTCAGCCTATATGTAACTAGCGGCCCGGTCAGCGGATTCACCGCTGCTACTTACCTCATTTTCCGTAGAAATTGGATCTGCCGTAGTAAAAAGTCAATTGCTCCTTTCAGCAAAGTGACTCATCATGACTATGTGCCAGCAGAAGCGGCCCGTCATGCTGAATACACAACTTTGAACCATTACCATACCTCTTTTAGTTTAGATGAGATGCTGGTGGTCTACACCAGGTACTCCAGACCCTCGTGCGTAACCAGCCAGCGTTTGTCGTTGATAGTATCTTGTCGTTGATAGTATCTTGTCGTTGATAGTATCTTGTCGTTGATAGTATCTTGTCATTGATAGTATCTTGTTGATAGTATCTTGTCGTTGATAGTATCTTGTCGTTGATAGTATCTTGTCGTTGATAGTATCTTATCGTTGATAGTATCTTTGATAGTATCTTATCGTTGATAGTATCTTGTCGTTGATAGTATCTTATCGTTGATAGTATCTTGTTGATAGTCTTATCGTTGATAGTATCTTGTCGTTGATAGTATCTTGTTGTTGATAGTATCTTGTCGTTGATAGTATCTTGTCGTTGATAGTATGTTGTCGTTGATAGTATCTTGTCGTTGATAGTATCTTGTCGTTGATAGTATCTTGTCGTTGATAGTATAAACATACCTATCTACTATATAATGTATTTGACTAAAACTACTTGTATGAGTAATTTTTGTTACTAGTATATTTAAGTAGTACTAAAATTATATTCATTAATGTTATTTATTATTATTATGACATGTAAATTTACAATGACTTATAAACAAATTGTTTACAAATAAATGAAATGAAGAAAATGAAAATGAAAATGTCGTTGATAGTATCTTGTCGCTGGTAGTATCTTGTCGCTGGTAGTAACTTGTCGTTGATAGTATCTTGTCGTTGGTAGTATCTTGTCAGTGGTCGTATTGCCAAGTGGCGGCTGCTGTCGATGCTGTGTCTGACGGGCGGCTTCTTCTTCGTGGAGCTGGTCGTGGGCTACGTCACCAACTCCATGGCTCTGGTCGCGGACTCGTTTCATATGCTGAGCGATGTGGCCGCACTGGTCATAGCGTTTCTGTCTGTCAAGTAAGTATTCTGTCTAGCAATAGTATCTTGTCAGGATAGTATCTTGTCAAAATAGTTATCTTGCCAAAGATAGTATAATGTCATAGATAGTATCTAGTCAGAGATAGTATCTTGTTGATAGTATCTTGTCATTGATAGTATCTTGTTGATAGTATCTTGTTGTTGATAGTATCTTGTCGTTGATAGTATCTTGTCATTGATAGTATCTTGTTGATAGTATCTTGTTGTTGATAGTATCTTGTCGTTGATAGTATCTTGTCGTTGGTAGTATCTTGTCGTTGATAGTATCTTGTCGTTGATAGTATCTTGTCGTTGATAGTATCTTGTCGTTGATAGTATCTTGTCGTTGGTAGTATCTTGTCAGTGGTCGTATTGCCAAGTGGCGGCTGCTGTCGATGCTGTGTCTGACGGGCGGCTTCTTCTTCGTGGAGCTGGTCGTGGGCTACGTCACCAACTCCATGGCTCTGGTCGCCGACTCGTTTCATATGCTGAGCGATGTGGCCGCACTGGTCATAGCGTTCCTGTCTGTCAAAGTAAGTATTCTGTCTAGCAATAGTATCTTGTCAAGGATAGTATCTTGTCAAAAATAGTATCTTGCCAAAGATAGTATAATGTCATAGATAGTATCTAGTCAGAGATAGTATCTTGTTGATAGTATCTTGTCATTGATAGTATCTTGTCGTTGATAGTATGTTGTCGTTGATAGTATCTTGTCGTTGGTAGTATCTTGTCGCTGGTAGTATCTTGTCGTTGATAGTATCTTGTCGCTGGTAGTATCTTGTCGTTGATAGTATCTTGTCGTTGGTAGTATCTTGTCGTTGATAGTATCTTGTCGTTGATAGTATCTTGTCAGTGGTCGTATTGCCAAGTGGCGGCTGCTGTCGATGCTGTGTCTGACGGGCGGCTTCTTCTTCGTGGAGCTGGTCGTGGGCTACGTCACCAACTCCATGGCTCTGGTCGCCGACTCGTTTCATATGCTGAGCGATGTGGCCGCACTGGTCATAGCGTTCCTGTCTGTCAAAGTAAGTATTCTGTCTGTCCCCTACGGTTCATTCACAGAAAACACTAAACTTTGTTAACAAAAACCAATGGAATTTCCTTTTTTTATTTTCTCTATGTTATTCGGTCCCGGACCAGCATGCTTCACCTAACTACTTGGTTGGGGGCGAGGGCTCAGTATCTTGTCGTTGATAGTATCTTGTCATTGATAGTATCTTGTCAGTGGTCGTATTGCCAAGTGGCGGCTGCTGTCGATGCTGTGTCTGACGGGCGGCTTCTTCTTCGTGGAGCTGGTCGTGGGCTACGTCACCAACTCCATGGCTCTGGTCGCAGACTCGTTTCATATGCTGAGCGATGTAGCCGCACTGGTCATAGCGTTTCTGTCTGTCAAAGTAAGTATTCTGTTTGTCCCATATGGTTTATTCAAAGAAAACACTGGACTTTGTTAACAAAAACCAATGGAATTTCCTTTTTTTTATTTTCTCTATGTTAATCGGTCCCGGGACCAGCAATAACTACACCTAACTACTTGGTGGGGGGCGAGGGCTCAATATCTTGTCGTTGATAGTATCTTGTCGTTGATAGTATGTTTTCGTTGATAGTATCTTGTCGTTGGTAGTATCTTGTCGTTGATAGTATCTTGTCGCTGGTAGTATCTTGTCGTTGGTAGTATCTTGTCAGTGGTCGTATTGCCAAGTGGCGGCTGCTGTCGATGCTGTGTATGACGGGCGGCTTATTCTTCGTGGAGCTGGTCGTGGCTGCGTCACCAACTCCATGGCTCTGGTCGTTGACTCGTTTTATATGTAGCGATGTGGCCGCTGGTCATAGCGTTTCTGTCTGTCGTATAGTATTCTGTCTGTCCATACGGTTTATTCAAGAAAACATTGCAATTTGTTGAAAAAACCAATGCAAATTATCAATTAATCTAAGCCTATATGTATTGTCACCGAAAACACAACGACACCGCGTTTTAACTCGACGCTAGCGACATCTATAAATTTGGTTTAGTACTAAACGTTTTTATAGTGGACGAGAACCAATTTTTTAAGACACTATAGTGCGAGTATTGTGTCAATGATAGTATCTTGTCAAGGATAGTATCTTGTCGTTGATAGTATCTTGCCAAAGATAGTATCTTGTCAAAGATAGTATAATGTCATAGATAGTATCTTGTCGAGATAGTATCTTATCAAGACAGTATCTTGTCGTTGATAGTATCTTATCGTTGATAGTATCTTGTCATTGATAGTATCTTGTTGATAGTATCTTGTCGTTGATAGTATCTTGTCGTTGATAGTATCTTGTCGTTGATAGTATCTTGTCGTTGATAGTATCTTGTCGTTGATAGTATCTTGTCGTTGATAGTATCTTGTCGTTGATAGTATCTTGTCGTTGATAGTATCTTGTCGTTGATAGTATCTTGTCGTTGATAGTATCTTGTCGTTGATAGTATCTTGTCGTTGATAGTATCTTGTCGTTGATAGTATCTTGTCGTTGATAGTATCTTGTCGTTGATAGTATCTTGTCGTTGATAGTATCTTGTCGTTGATAGTATCTTGTCATTGATAGTATCTTGTTGATAGTATCTTGTCGTTGATAGTATCTTGTCGTTGATAGTATCTTGTCGTTGATAGTATCTTGTCGTTGATATCTTGTCGTTGATAGTATCTTGTCGTTGATAGTATCTTGTCGTTGATAGTATCTTGTCGTTGATAGTATCTTGTCGTTGATAGTATCTTGTCGTTGATAGTATCTTGTCGTTGATAGTATCTTGTCGTTGATAGTATCTTGTCGTTGGTAGTATCTTGTCAGTGGTCGTATTGCCAAGTGGCGGCTGGTGTCGATGCTGTGTCTGACGGGCGGCTTCTTCTTCGTGGAGCTGGTCGTGGGCTACGTCACCAACTCCATGGCTCTGGTCGCCGACTCGTTTCATATGCTGAGCGATGTGGCCGCACTGGTCATAGCGTTCCTGTCTGTCAAAGTAAGTATTCTGTCTGTCCCATAAGGTTAATTCTAGTGTTGCCGCTCGATAGTGGACTATCGATTGTAAAACGATAGACAATCGATAGTTTTCACTATCGTTCAACTATCGATTGTTTTTCGATAGTATCGATAGTTTAAAACTATCGATAGTATCGATACTATCGATAGTTATTGGACTATCGATTGGCCAAAACTATCGATAGTATCGATACTATAGATAGTATTGCACCTCGATAGTATCGATAGTATCGGTACTATCGATACTATCGATAGACCTATCGATTGTATAGGCCTTAATGAATGAAAACTATCGATAGTATCGGTACTATCGATACTGTCGATAGACCTATCGATTGTATAGGCCTTAATGAATGAAAACTATCGATAGTATCGGTACTATCGATACTGTCGATAGACCTATCGATTGTATATGGGCGGCTTCTTCTTCGTGGAGCTGGTCGTGGGCTACGTCACCAACTCCATGGCTCTGGTCGCCGACTCGTTTCATATACTGAGCGATGTGGCCGCACTGGTCATAGCGTTTCTGTCTGTCAAAGTAAGTATTCTGTCTGTCCCCTACGGTTCATTCACAGAAAACACTAAACTTTGTTAACAAAAACCAATGGAATTTCCTTTTTTTTATTTTCTCTATGTTATTCGGTCCCGGGACCAGCAATAACTACACCTAACTACTTGGTGGGGGGCGAGGGCTTAGTATCTTGTCGTTGATAGTATCTTGTCGTTGATAGTATCTTGTCGTTGATAGTATCTTGTCGTTGATAGTATGTTGTCGTTGATAGTATTTTTTCGTTGATAGTATGTTTTCGTTGATAGTATCTTGTCGCTGGTAGTATCTTGTCGTTGATAGTATCTTGTCGTTGATAGTATCTTGTCGTTGATAGTATCTTGTCGTTGATAGTATCTTGTCATTGATAGTACCTTGTTGATAGTATCTTGTTGTTAGTATCTTGTCGTTGATAGTATCTTGTCGTTGATAGTATCTTGTCGTTGATAGTATCTTTTCGTTGATAGTATCTTGTCGTTGATAGTATTTTTTCGTTATTGATAGTATCTTTTCGTTGATAGTATCTGTCGTTGATAGTATCTTGTCGTTGATAGTATTTTTCGTTGATAGTATCTTGTCGTTGATAGTATCTTGTCGTTGATAGTATCTTGTCGCTGGTAGTATCTTGTCGTTGATAGTATCTTGTCGTTGATAGTATCTTGTCGTTGATAGTATCTTGTCGTTGATAGTATCTTGTCGTTGATAGTATCTTGTCGTTGATAGTATCTTGTCGTTGATAGTATCTTGTCGCTGGTAGTATCTTGTCGTTGATAGTATCTTGTCAAAGATAGTATAATGTCATAGATAGTATCTTGTCGTTGATAGTATCTTGTCGTTGATAGTATCTTGTCGTTGGTATTATCTTGTCGCTGGTAGTATCTTGTCGTTGATAGTATCTTGTCGCTGGTAGTATCTTGTCGTTGATAGTATCTTGTCATTGATAGTATCTTGTTGATAGTATCTTGTCATTGATATCTTGTTGATAGTATCTTGTCGTTGATAGTATCTTGTCGTTGATAGTATCTTGTCGCTGGTAGTATCTTATCGTTGATAGTATCTTGTCGTTGATAGTATCTTGTCGTTGATGAGTATCTTGTCGTTGATAGTATCTTGTCGTTGATAGTATCTTGTCGTTGATAGTATCTTGTCGTTGATAGTATCTTGTCGGTGGTGGTAGGTGGTCGTTGATAGTTCTTGTCAAGATAGTATAATGTCATAGATAGTATCTTGTCGTTGATAGTATCTTGTCGTTGATAGTATCTTGTCGTTGATAGTATCTTGTCGCTGGTAGTATCTTGTCGTTGATAGTATCTTGTCATTGATAGTATCTTGTTGATAGTATCTTGTCATTGATAGTATCTTGTTGATAGTATCTTGTCGTTGATAGTATCTTGTCGTTGATAGTATCTTGTCGCTGGTAGTATCTTGTCGTTGATAGTATCTTGTCGTTGATAGTATCTTGTCGTTGATAGTATATTGTCGTTGATAGTATATTGTCGTTGATAGTATATTGTCGTTGATATTATCTTGTCGTTGATAGTATCTTGTCGTTGATAGTATCTTGTCGTTGATAGTATCTTGTCGTTGATAGTATCTTGTCGTTGATAGTATCTTGTCGTTGATAGTATCTTGTCGTTGATAGTATCTTTTCGTTGATAGTATCTTGTCGCTGGTAGTATCTTGTCGTTGATAGTATCTTTGTCGTTGATAGTATCTTGTCGTTGATAGTATCTTGTCGTTGATAGTATATTGTCGTTGATAGTATCTTGTCGTTGATAGTATCTTGTCGTTGATAGTATCTTTTCGTTGATAGTATCTTGTCGCTGGTAGTATCTTGTCGTTTATAGTATCTTGTCGTTGATAGTATCTTGTCGTTGATAGTATCTTGTCGTTGATAGTATCTTGTCGTTGATAGTATCCTGTCGCTGGTAGTATCTTGTCGCTGATAGTATCTTGTCGCTGATAGTATCTTGTCGTTGATAGTATCTTGTCGTTGATAGTATCATGTCGTTGATAGTATCTTGTCGTTGATAGTATCTTTTCGTTGATAGTATGTTTTAGTTGATAGTATCTTGTCGTTGATAGTATCTTGTCGTTGATAGTATCTTGTCGTTGATAGTATCTTGTCGCTGGTAGTATCTTGTCGCTGGTAGTATCTTGTCGTTGATAGTATCTTGTCGTTGATAGTATCTTGTCGTTGATAGTATCTTATCGTTGATAGTATCTTGTCGTTGGTAGTATCTTGTCGTTGATAGTATCTTGTCGTTGATAGTATCTTGTCGTTGATAGTATCTTTTCGTTGATAGTATCTTGTCGTTGATAGTATCTTGTCGTTGATAAATATCTTGTCGTTTATCTTATCTTGTCGTTGATAGTATCTTGTCGTTGATAGTATCTTGTCGTTGATAGTATCTTGTCGTTGATATATCTTGTCGCTGGTAGTATCTTCGCTGATAGTATCTTGTCGTTGATAGTATCTTGTCGTTGATAGTATCTGTCGTTGATATCTTGTCGTTGATAGTATCTTGTCGTTGATGGTATCTTGTCATTGATGAGTATCTGATAGTATCTTGTCGTTGATGAGTATCTTGTCGTTGATAGTATCTTGTCGTTGATATTATCTTGTCGTTGATAGTATCTTGTCGTTGATAGTATCTTGTCGTTGATAGTATCTTGTCGTTGATAGTATCTTGTCGTTGATAGTATCTTGTCGTTGATAGTATCTTGTCGTTGGTAG
>JANFCV010000547.1:0-69420 GCA_024500475.1 Phthorimaea operculella
CACGAAATTAAGAAGATTTTAAACACATTTTTCCTACTATCGTTCTATTAAAACACAATAGAATATGAAATAGGAAGACTACTGGTTGACGACTCGTCCGCGACTGAATTATAATAATCACAATATCTGTGAATTTACATTTTGCTCGCTGAAAAATAAACATGAAGACAATACGCCATACATGAGCATGTTTGCAAAACATTGCTTGTTCTATTGCCAGTTTATTTTCAGTTTTCAGTAACTACACATCCATGTACTGTAAAAGAAAAACTGTGTAGTAGCCGAACATATCAATGTCAAACTTCATATTTACACAGATGTGCGATCGTGACTTACGTAGTTGTTAAACGTCAAATAAAATATGTACTTTATAGTTGTTGTTGTTCTTGTATAATACAATAGGCTACATCAGCTGATATCGTCATCAACTACCATTGTCTACCTACCAGAAAGAGGGTGTAGATTTTTTCTTTTCATAATTTTATAGGAACCGTACAATTTACCTTTGGTGATATGATAATAAATATTTTCCGCGCAAGTTGTCATCTTCACAGATGAGACGTACGACGCGAGATGACATCTGTCAAACTAATGATCGTGAGCCGTCATCGTTTCAACGCACGTCTAACGTGTGTAGACGGTGTATCCTCCGTTTCATACATTTTATATGGAAACGGTTTCAAGCGTCACGTATCACGTCTCCGTCTTACCTACATCTTGCCTGTGGAGTAAGCGTCATACATCATGCAACTAGATTACCCAAGTTATGATGACACAGAAGATACGTAGTTAAAAACAGATATAATTTAACAATGTTAGGATATCATCCTAATACATCAAAGTAATACGCAAAATGCCGAAACTCTGCACGATCAAATAACCCGTTTATGACCGTAATCAAATTTCACTTTTTACCTTTTTTATGTAACTTATATACCAAAAGGCATAACGACACTTAAATTACACTATAACTATACCATACGATATAGGTTCATGTAACTTGTGGTATTAATATTATGTTACAAGCAATTTAGTAACAATGGCTTCTATGTTCTACTTTTATTTAGGCTTCACAAACTAGTCTTGCAGACTTTATTCATAATTTATACACGTCAAAATACAACGATAAAAAATAGGCACATAAATGAGTTGTGTGCAACGATATACCTAATTATAAGTATTATATATTCTGTCCTTTGTGTTTTATGTGTATAAATAGTAAACGGTTAAATGTTATCTATCAGGCAGGAATCGAACCAGGACTTCTGCATGATACACTACCGCTACTACTACGTATTATCAGTTTGCGGAAAAGTTCGAACTACTCTTTGATTTGATATGTTTTAGGAATATGATATGATAAGAATATTTAAATAAAAATAAATTATGAAAGAATGTGACAAATTACAAAAATATAAAGAAAAATAAGAGCAAAATTAATTATTAACTTTATTGTTAAAGTGACAAATCAGTTAAAAAAACATTAAAAGATGGCCTTAATAGAATGTGGATTTTATTGCAAATAAACACAAAAACAGCAGCGAACGCAAATGCCGCTAACCTCTTTAAAACCCCATTAAAACAATATTTAAGTGACAAAGTCAATTATAAGGAAATTACAAAAGAAGACATTGGTTGCGTAACGGTCGTAAGGACACGTAAAAGGAGTTACAACATTTTAGCACGCGGGCTCATGCATGCTTTTTATTATAATTTGTTCTTTGTCCAGCTTAAAAAGGTTGTTATCAATTCCATTGGGGGTGATTGTAACTTTTTTAGTATTATAAAATAATATGTTGGTCTTTAAAGACTTCCTAGCAAGTGCGTATCTGAATATTATTGAGAAATGTATGTATAACTAAACGTTTGTATATTTTGTCTTTGCATCCCGATTTCGAGTACTATTTTATGGGTTAAGGTGGAGTCGCTAAAACGTCATCAAAAATCGTAGTGTTTCATAAAATTTTGAAATGCAGTATATTTTTTACATATTGAGGGAGCAACCTACTGGCAAGGAGCCTCATAAGTTACAACTATATCAGAGTCCTGCTACTTGGAGAAAGGTGGTTGACTAACTTTGAGACTAGAGTTTGTTGGGTTGTTGGAAGACTCGGCTGTCCAACACGATATATGAAGAACCTAAGACCGATCTTACTTTTCTGGGGTCAATGACTGTATGATACTGATTAGGCCTAAACTCCTTCATATGGGTGTACAAATCAGTCCAAACCCAGCCCCTTTACCATATGCGAGGAATGTAATTTAAGTACTTACGCACGAACGAGAATGTGTATACGCAATCTTCACACGCAAAGTTAGTGCACTTATAGGGTGACAGGTATTTCATCATATCAGGACATGCTGTGTACAGTGCTTACTACATTTTGTGATTGCATGATAGTATTATATTCAGATTTAAACAGGATGCTGAAAAGAGGACAAGGTAGTATCCGATCTACCGTGTTGAGCATTTTCTGAATTTTATATTGTTATTGAGAATATGGAGAATAGCTAGACCTAGTTACCTAGACCTAGACCTAGGTAGTGTGTGTGATGCCGGCTTAGAATAGCATCACCCCAATTCTACCCATGGGTGTCGTAAAAAGCGACTAAGGGATAATTATCCAGGGAATGGGCAGCAGCGCTCCCTGTGAATTAAACATCTTGCACTGCGCTCGCCAATCCGCCTGCCAAGCGTGGTGAGTATGGCAATACCCCCCAATACGGGGGAGGCCCATGTCCAGCAGTGGACTGTTGTGGCTGTAAAGGTAAGACCTAGGTAGCGGCTTAGAATACTGCCACCCCTAGTCCACTCAGGGTGTCTCGTAAAAAGCGACGTAGAGTTTTTGGCCTCGGCTGAGCATCTGTCGATTATGGTCAACCGCATGGTAGCGGTGATACCACCTACAATAACATTCCCAAAGAGGGTTGACGTCAGGCAGGTGGCCGGTCATAAAAATTACCTAGCCAAATCCTTTCGCAACATGATTTTGTGTTCAATCAAGCAAAGCATGTTGCGCCGACCCCAAGTAATTGGAAGACGAGGATGAGACCTGATAATTCTACTTAATGTCTAACTATATTTTCTAACACTATAAATCATTCATTACCTATTGAGGCACTGAAAAAGTATTCACCTCCTGAATTCTTACATGAACATGAACTAATATACTACAATTTTCCAAACAATTTTCAAATTCCGAATCACCTCGTCAATAATCGGTCAGCAAGAGTTCTTCGTCTCGTTCTATGTTTGAAATTGAAACACTCATTTTCACGCGCTCACTGAGGCAAATCTGCTTCGTTGCCTACCTATACTACACAATAGAATACATCATTATTCCAATAGGTAAATTGTATTCTAGTAGGTACAAAAATAAAAACCGCAATCATGCAAAGTGACCTAAATAGAAAGGATTTCTTACTTGTTAAGTTTCTGGTAACTAGATGAATAATTTGTAATTTACCTACTCGACTTTCTAAGATAATGATATGCAACATCATTTACATATAAGTTCAGTGTCAATACAATTCATTAGTAATTGAATGCAGCAATTTGGTAATGAAATGATGTGTTGAGTATCTGCTTCTTTACAATCATCTTTTATATTCAAATGTCAATGATTGCTAACATTACTTTTCATAATTTCTATTTTATGATTTTACAGCAGCGTATCAAGTTACCTACCATTTACCTAAGAGATCTACGATTTTTTAAATCCAATACATTTGTTAGAAACAATTAGTAAAAGTTGATCTTTAGAATAGGTTGAGCGAGCTGCAGGTATTTACGCAATAACTCATCCTGGTCACGGCACCAAATTGTAACGTGTATCCAAGTCGGTCCAAAATATTCTAAACTCCTTCATCTATCATGAATTTATGGAAGAAATGTGTCATAATACGTATTCACCTGCTAAACAACGGATGTGCAATTTACAAATGTAGGCTATTCGGAAACTGATCCACTAATAGAGACCCAAATTGTCCCGTTCTACCTCGTTTACCACCACGCATGGAGGAGCAAGACGGCGAATACCACTCCTTTACGTCACGCAAATCTGAAGCGTCTGATGTAACAGGAGAAAGCAGGACAAAAAATACAAATGGCTCATCTTGGCAAAAAGTGACAGAAGCTGGGAACTTTGATAGAATGGAGGTATTTACATAGAATGATACGTTGAGTATGTGAATGACGCTTTTCAGATTGTTTCAATGGAGCTGTGGCAGTGATGGATATGATGATCCTATAAAAAGATTAATACTTCGAAGATAATACGTGTCTACGACCTATTTATAGCAATCCGCATCTTGAACAGGTCTTAAAGGAATAAAGGAAAAGTAGTTAATTAAATAACAAACAAATTGTTAATATGAGTTACAGCGATCTCGAAATGTTCCATGTTGAAAGAAAAGATCATCGACATACAGAACTAACCAAAGCTGGTATAGCAGGTGATTTTACGTCACGTGTTTGTCAGTTGATACCTATGTCCAGTTCACATTATCTCATAATACATATTTTTGTCTGAAACCGGGAAATCTGGTAGAAAAGAGGGGAGGCCTTTGCCCAGCAGTGGGTCACTGTAGGCTAGAATAATACTAATAATAAAAAAATCGTTTACAGCCGTTTACGCTCTACTTACCCCGCAAGGGATTTAGGCATGATATATGTAAGTATATATAAAAATATATTTTGTAATTAGTTATCTCACCACTTCATTTGGATCCAAGACTCTTTCATCGTGAGCCATTTTATTCCTGAAATCTACTCATGTTTATGCAAAAATCAGGTTGCAGCGGGTTTTTGCAACATTCAAAGTTTTGCCAGTTTTGCAGTAAAAACTCTCCTATCTTGCTTCTTACGACAAGATCTGATGAAACTAAAGGAACATAAACATAAAGTTAGGCTCCTGACACATTTCGTCGCATAGGTTTAAAATCTAACAAGTTTACACGTAATACCATGTTATGTGTTATGTTACATTGTCTACCACCGTAACGGGGAGTTACTATAGTTCGACTGGTTCCTAACACATTACCTCAATAACTCTAAACAAGGTATTGCGCGTACTAAACGACTTTAAGACAGGCTACATGCTGTACAAAAACCCGTGGATGTCTGGTTATACAAGGTGTTAGACACACTGCACTGTAATCTTTTTCTATCGTGAGTTATCAAATCTTCCAACGACGCAAAAGAATAGGGGATACTTTGTGCACCATCGCCTAATTTATGTGCACAGTAGAGACATTACTTGCACGCGAGAAGCCTTTAGACGTGTCATCATATATCGTGCGTTTATCAAAACAAGTAAAGTATAGAAAATCGAAGTCATGTCCTGCACACTAACCAGCCATAGGTTTCAGATCACCAGCTAGGTTCGTAAAGACTACTTTGTAGATTAGGAACCATCAACCTTAAGAGAAAAAGTGGCCTTTGAAGCATGGAATCTGAATTTGAAATGTCCTGACCAAACAAGGATATCAATCTCATAAACCGGTAATCGCCAAAATTACCTAAGTATCTACTTAGTGAGTTTCCCCGAGAATCGAATCCAGGACTTTCAGTCCATGTCATTCCACTAGACCACCTAGTCTGTCCGTTCATAATATGTAATGTTATGAAGGACTAAATATAACTAATGACTGATACAGAAACTGGGCGGTCTGGGGATATCGATTAACTTTCTCGAAAGAACATAGGTCGCAATATGCAAAACAATTTGACCTGCCGAACATATTATGACTTCGTTTATATGGGAGGTCCTAACTGTTTTTTGACATTTCGACAATGTTACTTGCGGAAATTTAACCCTTATCACCAGCCCGTCCTGAGTTTTCGGTATCTAACTGGTAACATTTTATACTATATTTACCTACCATGTACCTATTGTGTTTACGATTGAACTGGGTGGTGCTGGCGCATGGCGTACAGCTATTGTGGTTTTTACCCGACTGCCTCAGAGGAGGGTTAAGTTTTTCGAGAGGTATGTATGTATGTATGTGGAAAAGACAATTCTTTTTCACGGGCTACAGCCCGAACGGGTAGTTGGATTTTGACATATGAGGTGTTGTTAGATTTGTCTCAGCAGCGCGAGTGCGGAGGACACAGGCTATATAAAAATCATAAATTCAAGATGGCGGTTTTTATTGCAAAACAATCTTTGAAATTACGGCAGTCGAGTTCTTGTTTTACCTATACATACATCGGGTCGTTGGACGACTAGGTATCCCACACAAAAAGACGAACAATACATCTGCCTCAGAATATCAATCTGCCTAAATTAATAGTAATTTCTAAATATTATTCAACATAAATGTGTTAATATAACTTAGTACAGTCTAAATACCTGCTGCAGCTGTTATCTCCAAGATATACATGTCGCAGCCAACTGGTTAAAAACGCTGTGTAATTAAACAACTAGTTCTTTAATCAAACGCCGCCATCTAACCAAACAACTAGTTCACTGGCTGAATTTTGAAGCACTCCAAACGTTCAACACAGCAGCGGACCGAAAACCCGCTGTTTAATTGAATAAGTACGTTTTTGCCACTGCGGCGCTAGAGTCGGTTTGTTTACAAGATGGCGTCAGCGGCACAAAAATCAAGACCGTATTTTGTTATTTTATGTTAAATAATCAGTAATTAGCGTTATCAGTGCTATTTCATGGTTATAAGTGATGGAGGCGCCTACGGGGGAAACGTCTGAACAAAAATTCAAACAGTTGTTTGAAGAAACTCTGCGAAATTATGAAATCCAACATCAAGGTAATTTTGCTATTATTACACGAATATTGAGCCAATAAATGTTTATTAAACTGTCACAAACCTAATAAAATATGGGTAATTCGTTATGTTATCATTCAATTTGCAGTATCTACTAATTTTTGATGAAAATAGTGATGTGAACGTAGGTGCTTACAAAGCATAAAGCCCTATGCAAACTGCAGCGGGATTCGAATGGGAACTTGGTAGCGTAGTGGAACTCAATCGCTTGACAATATGTACCCGTCACAATACCGCGTACCCATGTACAGAGCCGGTTCCGTTCCGGTTTGCATAGCTCATGCTCGGGGCTAGACTGTAGGGGTGACTGGGGTTGCTTGCACTAGGGGGGCGGCCATACAATTGACACGTAAAGGTGGTTGCACTGGTTGAGGTGTATGAAAGGGGGCTGGAGAAAAGTGTTCTCGGTAAACACTGTTGCTGATGAGCAACCCTGTACATTCCCGTCAAAAACAGGGGTCAATATGACCCCAAGGGGGCCTGTTTGTTGTGGAGGTGGAAAGGAGAGGGTAATTAATTATTTTCTATTTACAGGCAGCCCCCTTTCATACACCTCAACCAGTGAGAAACACGATTTTTTTTTAAAAGTGTCATTTGTATGGCCGCCCCCCTAGTGCATTCCAACCCCAGTCTCCCCTGAGCATGAGCTATAAACCGGAGCGGAACCGGCTCTGTACGTGGGTACGCGGTATTCTGGCTAGTACCATTAATTATCAAAAGATTCAGTTCCGCTACCCATATACCCATCCGGATTTCGCTGTAGTTAAGAATAAATTTAGTAAAGCCCTATGCAAACCGTCGTGGAACGTAGGTACGCATAATATGACGAGTACAAATATCAAGTAATTGAGTTCCAGACTTCCGGTACTCACGTACCCACCCGGATTCTGCTAGTTTGAATAGGCTTACTTTCAGATCACAGAATCAGACATATGCGGGCTCTGCGCGTGTTGGCAGTTTGGTACGCACCCACTTGGCAAACCAGGCGATGCCCTAGCGTTTACAACTCGCAACGCGTAAGCTGTGCGTGTGACATTATAATAACGCGCGTGGAGCCCGCGTATGTGTGAATATTCCCTAACACACACGGCTACCGTAGCAAATTGAACGTTAGCCAGTTGGCTAACCGTCATACAGCTGTAGTGTAGAACGTGGTCTTCAACCACTTAGCTGATGAATGTTTAGTTGTTTGGTTAGATGGCGACGTTTGATTAAGCAACTAGTTGTTTTATTACACAGCGTTTTTAACCAGTTGACTGCGACATACACATAAACACCATATCTAACCTAGAAGCCTATCATCACAACTCAGCACTTTTTCACCAATCACTAACTTCACAACATGGATCAAATTAAGGAGTCCATGGAATTCCTGGCAGCATCCGTCCATTCAAGGATGGCAGCTTTTGAAGAGGAGCTCAAAAAGGACCCAACAAAGAAGGACACGGTAAACTCCATCGCAACCGAATTTCAGTCCTTCCGGACATTTGTAGTGGCTTCACTTGGGGCCCTTCAGAAGCAGATTGGAATGCTGACTGATGACCTTGATGCTATGGAGACACGGAGCCGGAGGAAGATGCTACTGTTACACGGAGTACCCGAAGAGAAGGACGAGGACACCACTGCAGTGGTGGTGGCAGTGATCAACGAGCACTTGTCATTGCCCGAGCTGAAGTCTGAAGATGTCCGTCGAGCTCATCGCATGGGTCGTTTCTCTTCAGCATCTAGCAAACCCCGGCCTGTGCTCGTCAAGTTTGGTAGCACCAAGACCCGGGGATGATGCTTGGATGCATAAGGTGGGGCTGAAGGGTACGGGCATCACGGTGTCCGAGTTCCTGACGCCGCGCAGGCACCGGCTCTTCAAGGCAGCGCGTCTTAAATTTGGAGTGACGAAGTGCTGGACGCGAGAAGGGCGTATCATCTATTTGGCTCCCGACGGAAAGCGGCACACGATCTCGTCGCGACAGGATCTGGAGACGCTGGCGTGTGACACGGCGGGCGACTCGTCCAGGCAAATCGGCAAGCCAACCAGCGCAGGTGACAGTAAAGACGTGCCACCGAAGCGAGGGAAGGTTCCAGCTGCAAAGAAATGACGGACCAAATTAGTGTAAGGGATAGTGTGTTGTGTAATAGGTAACAAATAATTTTTATTTTACTATTCATTTACTTACCGTTTTTACGTGTTTTTTATTCTCTCATTGGTGACGAAACATATTTCAAACTTTATTTGTAGTTTCTATCGGTAAATCTGTTCATTTCAATTCAATTTCTTGTTTTGTGGCGTTTCTTTAACTGATTTTGTGGTTTTAATTTGTTTTCCCGTCATTTCGGCCCCACATTTTTAATGTACTTTTGTTTTTTACTAAATCTAGGTTAGGTGTCAAGTGCGATTTTTTTTTTCGTTTCTTTGAGCGCTAGCAGAATGTGTTTGTTTCGCCTTGCACCACAGACCTAGTGCCTTGCACCAATCTACAATATGTTTTTTGTCCTTTTCTGTTATTCTGGTGTGTACGGTTTTGTTTTCTCTCTCTGCGTTTCGTTTCACGCAATATGATTTGTAAAATTAGAACTTTTTATTACTTCCGGCTGCCGGCAGGTGCAGCGGGTATATAGTGCACAGGTGGTAAGCGTATATTTAAAACATTTATTTACTAGTATATTTTATAGTATATATATTATTTATTATTATCTATGGATATTTCATTGTGTAATAATAGTCAGTCTGATGCTGATATTTTCAATTCTTGCTCGTCTAGTTTCTCTAGTTGTGATGACAGCTTTCACAGTCTTCCTCTCCCTTTAGGTGAAAGACTTGAGTCAACTTTCTCGGATGTACGTAAAAATTTTAATGTTGTACATATCAACGCCCAGAGCATCCCAGCTCATTATAATGATATGCTTCTGTCGCTAGATAACAAGAATATCGATGCGATTCTGGTATCCGAGACTTGGCTGAATCCTTCACTTCCTTCGACTTCTTATTCTATTCCTGGTTTTGTCCTTATCCGTAATGACCGTGGCAGTGTCAACAACGGTGGTGGGGTAGCCATTTATATTCGTGCTCATATTCCCTTTACAGTCCTTGATAAGTCTCCTCAGCCGCCCCTTAAGGGTACGGCTGAACACCTCTTTATCGAAATTTCCCTTTCTCATACTAAACTTCTTCTGGGTGTATATTATAATCCCCATCTTTCCAATGATTACTATGATTCCTTTGAACATTTGATTGAAGATTTCTGTCCTACCTACAGTCATTCTATAATTTTGGGTGACTTTAATACGTGTCTTTTAAAAAATGACTATCGAGCTAAGAAGCTTCTCTCCTTAGTTCAGTCTTGTAATTTGTATATTCCCCCATTAAATTCAACGCACCACGTACCAAACTGCATACCTACCCTTCTTGACCTGATATTAGTCTCCTCGCGTGATCACGTAGTTAAGCATGGTCAGTTTACTGCTGATGAGTTTTCTTACCATGACTTATTATACCTGTCGTACCGTATACGACCACCCAAATCGAAACCACGAACACTACTATTACGAAATTTCTCAGCAATGGATGTAGGTAAACTGCGTGAGGATGCCAGTGCAATTGATTGGTCGGCTTTAGATAGGCTCGACTCCGTTGATGACCAGTTAGCACTGTTGAACTCCAACCTCATCGACTTATATGATCGTCATGCACCGGTTCGTCCTGTTCGGGTTAAACATCTCCCTGCACCTTGGTTAACTGACGATATTAGAAAACAAATGTTGAAAAAGACACGTGCTAAAACTAGGTATAAAATGGATTCTTCTAACAAAAATCGCGATAAATTTCGAGAGGTCAGAAATCGCTGCAATACAAAGATCAGAGATTTGCAGCGGCGCCATATTCATCAATCTGTTGAAAATGGTGACCCAAGTAAGGTCTGGTCTTTCCTCAACAAATTAGGAGTTGGCAAATCACGTACTCATATTTCTGCGAATAATATTGACGTGGACTCCCTTATCAAACACTTCTCTTCTTCCGCTGAAATAGATAGCGCTACCAAACTTAGTACTTTAAACCATTTGTCTACTTTGCCAACTCCTACTTTTCCTTCTTTCGTTTTTCACCCAGTCACCGCTTGTGATATTATGAAGAACATACAAGCCATATCTTCGAATGCCGTTGGTAGTGACTGCATTAGCCGTGCTATGATTGTTCCTCTCCTTGATATCCTTTCCCCAGTCATCGCTATCATCCTAAACAAATCCTTATCCTCAGGTGTTTTCCAACCGTTTGGAAGGAGGCACAAATCATTCCTTTACCTAAAAACCTAAACCTAGTTCTCCGTCTGACTACCGTCCCATCTCTATCCTTCCGTTTCTTTCCAAGGTCCTTGAAAGGTTAGTTCATCAACAGCTCACTACTTTCCTAACTACAAACAACTTGTTGAACCCTTTCAATCCGGTTTCCGCCCCGGTCATAGCACGACTACTGCGTTAGTCAATATCTCCGACGACATTCGACTAGGAATGGAACATCAAAATTTGACAGTGTTGACGTTGCTGGATTTCAGCAACGCTTTCAATACTGTGGACTTCGATATTCTTCTTGCCATTTTGCGTTCTCATAATATGTCTCCGGCGGTGACTGGTTGGTTTCAGAGTTACCTGTACGGGCGTCGACAGCGCATACGCATTGAAGATACCTTCTCTGCGTGGTGCAATACAACTGCCGGCGTTCCGCAGGGTGGCGTCCTGTCACCTCTTCTCTTTTCTATCTTCATAAATTCTATTACACTTCCACTTACTTCTTCCTATCATTTGTATGCGGATGACCTCCAAATTTATACGCAAGCACCACTCTCTGGCCTCCCAGGCGCGATTGATCAAACCAACAGAGACCTCAAGAGCATTGCCGACTGGAGTCGTTCATATGGTCTGATGGTAAATCCTACCAAGACTCAGACTATTATAATTGGTAGTCAGTGGTACGTGGACAGAATCGATTACGCGTCGTTACCACAGATTACTTTTAATGGCACTCCAATTCCTTTCAGTCCCAATGTAAAAAAATCTGGGCGTCATTTTTGACGAAAGCCTAACCTGGCGACCTCATGTTTCGGAAATTAGCAGAAAGGTGTTTGCTGCGTATGGTTCACTTAAGAGACTCAAAAACCTTTTACCAACTAAAACTAAAATTTCATTGGCACATTCTCTTCTTCTACCAATACTGGATTATGCAGACGTTTGTTTTCCTGATCTAACTGTTGAACTGCTGAATAAGCTCGAACGTCTGCAGAATCTATGTATCAGGTTTATTTTCGGTCTGCGAAAGTATGACCATGTCTCCTCTCATCGGTCCCAACTTCAGTGGTTACCTATATCCCGTAGAAGGGACTGTCACATCCTTTCCCTTCTTTACTCCGTCCTTTCCAATCCTAATGCTCCTCCCTATCTTAAAGATCGCTTCACCTTTCACTCGGCAACACTGACACGCAATCTGCGTGCCAGTAACAGCCTTAAGATCAACCTTCCTCCACACAAGACGGAATTCTTTGCAAACTCTTTCACAGTGCGAGCAATCAAGCTGTGGAATTCTTTGCCTGAGGATATCCGTCGGGCTCCTTCCCTCGAAACCTTTAAGGACCGAACCAGGAAATTCTATCTATCTATAGATAAATTATAATTTAAGTAGTAGTGTAGTATAATATCTCCTAGTTTAAGTATTCCATCTACATTGTCATCTATTATATTTCTTTCTTCTTTCCTACTTCGTATATAGCATTATCCTCGCTTCCATAGTATATAGTTTATGTATAGGTATGTATTAGTTTATAAATATTTAGTATGTATTATGCATATTATATTGCCGTTGTGCGTATCTATGTATTTTGGTGTATAATATTTTATGTAGTATATGTAGGGGCTTGCACTATCCCTTTCAAGACTGCACTTTCCATATCACCCAAAGGTTGCCTGGAAGAGAATGCTACTTTAGCATTAAGGCCGCCTTATTGTACTGTGTTCTCTGTACCTGTTTTTCTGTTTTACGTGTAATATTGTTTTTAATGTGCAATAAAAGTATATTATTATTATTATTATTATCTGCTTGTATGTAGATGTACATTGTATTTTATCTATCTTGGATATTTGAACCGGGTGGTGCCGGCGCGTGGCGTGCTGGCAGCAATTGTGGTTTTTTTTAAATGTAACACTTGACGGCGTACGCCCCCAGATTGAAGACTCAACGCCCCACTTTCTCCATCTAGTTAGTTGTTAGGTGCAAATATTAGCGGCATATGTGTTGTATCCTACTATATAGTATTATAAAGGCGGATGTTTGTGTGTGTGTTTGTTACGACATCACGCTAAATCGGCTGATTAGATTGACATGAAATTTTGCACAAATATAGAAGAGTATCTAGATTAAGACATAGGCTACTTTTTCCACGGGAAAATATCTTATTCCTACGGGATCACGCATATTCCAATATTTTTGCAAAGGTGGCGTGACTGAGCCGATCCGCGTTTTAAACGTTTTCGCCGAAAACTAACAGCGATATCTCTTGGCGAGTAATGCTTTTTTCCCGCGGAATAATAGGTTGCAGCGGGTGAAACCGCTGACGGGCAGCTAGTAAAGAATAATTTGACATGGGATGAAACACTTGATGCATTGACATGGACATGATAAATACCAAATAATGTACATACCTACGTACGTACGAATGACAGTGTCGATGACAGCCGATGTGGCGCAGTGGTTAGTATGACTGCCTGCCACGCAGAAGGTTCCGGGTCCCCGAAAAAAGTGCAGCAGTGCACTTTCATAGGGGACCAAACCGGTCACTCCCAGCTGTAAAGCTTTTCGGCCAACCCATCCCGTGGGTAAATGAGACCAAATACCTGGGAGTCACACTTGACTCCAGACTAAGTTTCCGTAGCCACATTGTGAAAGTACGCAACCGCGCGGCGTTCGTTTTGGGCAGATTACATTCGATGCTGAATCACAAGAGCAAACTCTCCCTTAGAAATAAGGTGAGAATCTACACCACCTGCGTCAGGCCAATCATGACCTACGCTAGCGTAGCATTTGCTCACACCTTCCATTCGCATCTGAATATGCTGCAGGTCATCCAAAACCGGTTCATGCGCAGGGCTACTGGAGCTCCCCTGTACATGCGCAACGCCAACCTCCATATCGACTTAGGTCTCCCCACCATAAAAGACTTTATGAAAGAAGCGTCCCGTCGATTTTTCGACAACGCTGCCCATCATAAGAATCCCCTCATAGTAAAAGCATCCAATTACTTCCCCCATCCAACTTCGAAATTCAAACGCCGCCCCAGGCATGTCCTTTCTGATGATGATGATCCCATCACACTAGCAGCCGCTGCAGCCAACGCGAGTAGACTCATACACTCCACAAGCTCTTCAAGCAACCGCCGTCCCCGCCGGCGGGGACGCGGAGGTCCCTCATTTGTGCCCTTCTTTGGCAACTACCGGCATATACCCGGTAGACATAGTCCGATTCGTTCTTCCCAGAACAACTCGTAAGCCCAGTCTCGCCCCAAGGGCGTGATTGGGCTGGTTGTTTGAACAACCACCCAAACACATCCGGGTGAGCCCTCGCTCCCCACCAAATAGTCAGGTGTAGTTTTAACGGTCCCGGGGCCGGAAAACATAGAGTCCATCCCTAAAAAAAAAAAAAAAAAAGGTTCCGGGTCCAATTTCCGGTGGGATCACTCACAAAGTTGATATTTATCACTTTGTGAATTTGTCCTCAGTCTGGTTAGGACATTGCAGGCTGAACCACCTGATTGTCCGCAAGTAAGATGGTTTTAATGTGAACGTTAAGCCGTCGGTCCCGGTTGCTGTATAAGATGGCGGTCGTTACACAACCATGTCGGAGGCCTGCTACTTTCAGTAGGCGGTTGAAAAACTCTGACACCAGGGTTCATCGGGTCGTTGAACGACTCCGTTGTCCCACACGAAGAGAGAGAGTGTGTCGAAAAACGTTCACGCATCCGTATAGTTCGTTCCGTATTGGGATATAGGATATAACAACTCGCTCCTCAAAACCTTAAGGGTCATATCTATATCCTATGCAAGTATTATATCTTACTTGGTTTTCAAAACAGACCACACTTTTATTTTAAAATTAGTTTTAGGTTGGATATAAAAATAAGAAGTTAAGTTCTAATTGAAACCTTCATGAAAAGATATAAAATAAGTTTTATCTCTTTATGTGACTTATGAATGAAGAAAATCTTGTTTTATGTTTTCATCCCATTCGATTTATATCAAGAAAAAGTATATAATAGTAGATTAATTTCATAAGAAGAAAGTTAAGTTGTGTTTAGGGTATGCCTTTTGTCGTATTATTATTCCACTATTATGGCGTAATTTTGATCTGTATTCATAAAAAACAAAAGAAAAATCTGATTACTTTGCATAAATTGTCACCAGTGCGTCCCCAAACATTTTACACTTTTTTGCTAGACCGATTATACGGTTTTGTTCACTAAATATTAAAATTGATCGAAATCTAACACATATTATATTTTAAATTAACAACTTAGTTATTGTCTAAAAGACCCTATAAAAAAAATTGTAATAAAATAATTTTGCTAAATTTACTACATATTTCAAACTTGAAATCGGGGTATTTTCGTCAAAATATTTAAAACCTTGATAACTTTTTTATTTATTTTTTTCGGCAGCTTAATGGTATAGACTATCTGTTGGAAATAGGCAGTTCTTTAAATTTATTAAGTCTATGTATCCCATGTCTTTATAGAATTTTCAGAAATAATTTTAATGAAAAAACCCATTTTCATGAAAGATGGTGCTTAGTGATTTTTATTATAATATGACTATGTTTAGGTTTAAAATTGGCAATCATATAGCTTTTAGGTTGGTCTAAAATAATTTTAATTTAAACAAAAAATTTGGTATTTATTTTGAAAAGAAAAAAATAATTTCATTTAAATTTTTAAAAATTCTGGCGCCACCCCTAAACATTCATGAAAAAATCTGAAAAAAATACCGTGATAGTTTCTAACTGTATATTTCACATTGCGGGGGTGCCCCAATAACATTTCCAAAAAAAAGTTTTTTCGACTATATAAGGACCACCCTAATATCTATGCAAGTATTACCTAAGACTTGGTTTTCAAAACAGAACACACTTGCAGAACTTAGGATTGATTGGATAAACAATACGCAGTGAGTTCTAATTCCAACCCTCAGAGTAGGTTATAAAATAAGTACCTACCTATTACACTTTCTTTGCGTCATTACATTCTAGTTATATCATAAAATTAGATTTATATCAAATAGAAAAATATATAAGTAGAGAGAAGTCCCTATTAGAAAGAAATCTATTCGATTCAGAAATCGATATCCATTCGATAATCTCTAATGGTGATCGATGGGCTCTAAAAGCTTTCAAGTAAAGACAAAAGGTTCTAAATTACTGTTTATAATGACAGGCTTACGATATGAGTAACAAAATACTATTACTATCAGCAAAACTTCCAAGTCAACTATTTAATGGCCCACTTATACTGGTTCTTTTAATAGTTGTATGAAAGAAACCGTGTGACGCGGCGTAGAATAGCATTACCCATATCTTTCTTGTGGTGTCATAAGACGCGACTATGGGATTTGAGAGTTGATGTGTATTGAAATTTTAGGTGACAGGCTGACAAACTGTAACTATAGTACTAATAGTATATGCTATAACTCTCTTTTCGTGTGGGACACCGAGTCGTTCAACTTGCTATAGCGTTGTATTTTGAACGGCTCTCAAAATTGCAGACGTAGTGTAAATGGCTGTTTTAATAGCCATTTACACTCTACCATAATCGGTGGAGCAGGAGTTCTCGAGTGGAGACCACGTACCGGCAGGCGCAGCGTAGGACGGCCCCCGCGATGGACAGACGATCTGGTCAAGTCCGCGGGAAATGCTGGATGCAGGCCGCTTCTAATCGGACAAGGTGGAAATATTTAGGAGGCCTATGTTCAGCAGTGACGTCTATGGCTGATATGATGACTCTGCCCATATAGGCGTGATATATGTACCCTAATCTTGAAAACCAATATACATTGATCTCTTGAATATAACTTGAGGTGTAGCTGAGAGTACGTACATTAAACTCTGTGTAACTTTCCATCTCGGTTATTAACATTGACATTTAACTAATTTGAGATTGGTCAATATATATTATGATCAACAATCAACACCATGCAGTTACGTGTAATGTGTAGACGAACTGCAAGTCAACCGCAACTTTTCAATGTGACAAACGACTTTGACGAATCTGCGAACGTTTGCAGCGGCATTAGCATGTTCACAGCAATAAAATATGCAGTCAAATAGATTTTATGGTAAGGTGCAGTGAATTGCCAATCTGTGTAGGTACGTAAGTTTAATAAATATAATAAAATATCAGATTCTGGCAGATTTTAAACATCAGTGCTGCCGACGCCTTTGAGAGAATTCAAAATCTGCCTGCGGTGAAAATCTTACAGTTTTCCGAAAACTGAATAATAATATCCGTATTCCGGCGATGCGGCAGTCGCTAAAAGTGTAGTTTTATTTTAGTATTTAGATTGAATGATGCCGCTTCTTGCAGTTTGTCTGCAAATACCTATAAATGTCATCATAATCTCACCACATCACATCTGTAATCATTGTTATTGTTCGATTCGCAAATGTATAATAACTTCTATAATGTACCTATCCGTGCGGTTATCGTATTGTATTGTAACAAAAGAGATTTGGAAATATATCTTTGATGATCAAGATTATACTAAGCAGTTACGTAAAGGTCAGGAACAAAGCCACAACAGTCCACTGCTGACATGGGCGGTGTTCGTAGACGGATTGCGAGCTCAGTGCAATGTAGGGTAGTCACAAAACGTTGCCGCCCTTTTCGTGGATTCATCCTTTATTTACCTTCTACGACACCTACCTACAGGTAGAATTGGTTTGATGCTATTCTGAGCCGGCATCACACGGCTAAGTGGGTTTCCAAGTTAGTATAGTACCTAAGGATAAAATAATTGATCGCTAAAGTATAGGTCACTTCACTACACCTCATCTCCACAAAGTAGGTTAATATTTAGCAATGTTGTTGTAATGAAAACACCTAAATGGGCTATGAAATAGGAAATATATAGGTGACAATAAAATACAAATTCAAAATCAAAAGGTGAACTAGAACGTTAATATTTAACTATTTAGACGAGTAATAAATGTATACAGTAAAATTTAAAGTAATCTTTTTCACTGTAAGAGATAAATAGGTGTTGCTAAGGCATGCTGTTCCTTACCGTGTGTGGCGTGGGACACAGAGTCGATGCAAAAACCGATGAACCCTGGTATCAGAGTTTTTAAATCATTCTACTACTAATAGTAGTCCACTGAGTAGATATACTCGTAAATATTTAAGTTGGCAAGAGAGTCCAACAAACAATATAGGGGAGAGGCTTTGGTAACAATTTGTTTGTACAAATCATCATGACTTTGTGTTGTTAGTTGACAACAAGCCCACAATCGTATCCATCGACTGTCATACAAATCAGGCATTTTGTGAAGGGCCGGGCGGAAGTTCAATCGACCGGAAAAAGCCTTTTCATGAGTTCCTATTGTCTGGGTGGCTCCTTTCATGGGAAGTAGACACGCCCTTGAAACTAATTTGGGTATCGAAATACGCCTCCGTTGTCGTGGAATTTCAGATTCAACTATGAAGGATTTTCACGTGGGTTGTCATATCTCTTGTATCCCATAGTGTCAAAAAAGTTATGTCCTATCATGACTTGACATTTGCGGCTGGTAGAGCTTTTTCGAAAAAGTTGTCAAATTCGCAAAACATTCGATTTGTATGAAATATTTATGACATTTTGCTCTAAAGTGTATTCTAGCTGTTTTGCGAAATATTATATGTAATATTTTGCGCAATTCTAAAACTGAATTTTATACAGGGAATCACCAAAACAGAAATTATTTATCTACTTAGGTATAATCTAAGATGTTTGGGTCATGTTTGGTCGTTCGTGTTTGTTGTTGTTTTGGTTAAGTATTTAGTAATGACCTGTTATTTATGTATTTTATTTCATCAATAGGTAAACCCATGTTTTTGCTCAATTTTTGGTTTATTTATAGGAAATAAATATGTTGTTTACCAAAATATCACGCACAAATCTTACCTACCTATATACATTTAGGTAAGTTATTCTTAACTGAGTATGATTTTTATGCTCTGCAATATCATCCTGCCCTCATCCCAAATCAGTAGGGGTCAGCGCAACATGTTTCATTAGAACACAAAATCATGTAGCATAAGGATTTGGCTATGTTTGTTTATGACCGGCCGCCTGCCTGACGTCACCATGCATGCGGTTAACCATAGTCGACAGATCTTTAACCGAGGCTGAAAAGTCTACGTCGCCTTTTTACGAAACACCCTGTGTGGGGACTAGGGGTGTCAGTATTCTTAACCGCTACCATAAGGCAAACTAGGGGTGGCGGTATTCTTAGCCGCTACCACACGGCAACCAACAATGCAATACCAGAAGACACTGGCCCAAATTAATTGACAATAAATAACAATTCAAATTTCGAACAGCGCAACTCGCTGCGCACGCGCCGGAACGGTGCATTTGCATAGTAATTGGTCATTATGCACTTAGCTACTATAGCAATTAAGAAATTGTGTTTATTTAGAGGTTATGCTTGAGTGGAGCCTGATTGAGATGGAAATGTGGGAAGCAAAGACAGTATATTTAAGTGTCATTCATTTGCTACACACATCATTAATATTCCATCTATTACTGCCTATATATTATCTTCTTGTTTACATTGGTAGGATCCCGATGTAGTCTACTGTAATGTAACTGCAAATTTCGTGTAAAATTCTAAAATAGATAATTATAAAACTTATTGATAATCTCACCCCTTATTCTGGATATGGAAAGTAGTAAACTAGTACCTGAAAAAGAAAACAGTGCATTAAAATACATGAACTCAATATTCGTGAAACTAATTCATCCACTTATCTCTTTTATTAATTCTTAATTTTAATTCATATATTACAATAAACAATGCGGATATACAGGGCGTGAGGGACGAGGTACCTACTGAAAATACTGCACGTATGAAAAGAACTAAACAACATTTAGTATGGAGCAAATAGTGAGCAAAGAGTGAACAAAAAAAAACATGATCTGAGCACGCCTGAAAATTCCCTTACACCCCGTAACACAGAATAGATAATAGTAGTGCCCCTAAGTTATATTTTAATATTCTGTGGTTCTCGCTATTGCGTATAGCAATTAGGTTTGTATTTATATTCTTAAGAGACTAAAAGGCCTCTGACATTGGAAAAGAGTTAAAAAAACTTGTTATGTTTGACCCACGTTTGACCATATCGGTAAACACATTTAATATAGAATTATCTTGTATAATAAAAACTGTTTTCTTGATTGCCTTGGCTACACATTGAAATCACTGTTTTACTAAAACTTAGGTTATTTGTATCGCATAGGTGCTGTGCTATTAAAATTACGAAGTATTTCGTTGAAAATTATCTGTAGATTTTTAGGTGGAGATTTAGAAGTTAGTTCTAAAAAATACTGTAATATAAGAAAAGAAATATGCCGATAAGTTTCTCCTCATATTTTCTCCTCATATCTTATCAAATCTTAACCGTGACCACCTTAAACTACAACAAATATACCTAAACACAAACTACTTACTAACAACTCTGCTGTTTTTTTACTCATTTTTATTATGTCATCACATCAAATCAACTATTATGATCACTAGACGTCGACACACCTTGTTTGTTTATTTGATTAACATATTATAAAGTTTTTTTTTGTGCGCGTTAAGTAGAAAACAATATTCAAAAGCACAGAATATACAGGGTGTTAATTTAAATGTGCGCCGTAGCTTCAGGGTAGGTTAAGTATTGGTTAAGGATGCCGTAAAAAATATTGAAAAAAATCCCAGTAATTTATTTTTTTCGGATTTATTCAAACCTTTTTTAAAAAAAAACTATTTTGACACTGTTGTTGTTTAGAGAGTGCAAATACAAGTACTTTCGTCTAAACAACTTTGAGATTGAACGAATTTCGGCTGAGGTATAGGCATTGGAATAGAAACGAATGGCGGTTGCTCCACCGACAAGAGCATAGCTCTTAAATTAAGAAGATAGGCATTGGAATCAAATGAGGTATAGGAATCAAATGTCAGACAAGAAAAAAAATGTGACTGTGATTTTTTTAAATATTTTTTACTGCATCCTTTATCGATACTAAACCTACCCTAAAGCTATGGCACGCATTTAAATTAACACCCTGTATAACCAAAACATAGTCAATTTTAACAACTGTCTGAGCACAGAATGAAAATGATCTTGCACTGGGAAGGGAATTAAGCCTGAACCTTCTGCGTTGCAAGCAGTCGTACCAACCACTGCACCACATCGCCAGAAAAAATGCTATTTAGTTCTTACACTGTAATTTTTATAGAACCATACCTAGTTCAGCTATTTTGGCCATATAATGAGACGCGGAGAAAACAGCCTCGAAAAGCTTAGGTATCATAGTTGGCAATACGGAATGGAAAAGACCTAGAGGCCGCTCACCCACCAGATGGTCTGACCAGCTCAAGGACGCTGAGACACCAAAATTCTACACTGTCGCCAATATTGCCACCGACACAAGCCGATGGAGACAATTTGTCCATTCAAAAATTATATCCTACCATGGCCACGATCTTCAGTCATGAAGGACCGACCAGAGAGAGAGATACCTAGTTCACAACCTACTAACTATATAAATACCTAACAAACATCTTAACTAATGTTTTGTTATTCCGAATTCCTGAGGTAGCGACTTGCCAAACGGCGGTAAGGTCGTGTCGATCCTTAGTTGGACAACGACTTTGAATAAATTAATAAACGAGATTTTAGTCGCTTGCGCATATTTCTATGAGATAGGCCGGGTTTTGAACGCTTTGTATAGTAAGTAAATTTTAAACAAAATGTAGGTACCTAGGTATTTCAAGAATGTTCTATCTAGTTTTTGAAAACTTAAAGAATTGGTTAGAATACACTTGCAATATTTCGCAGGCTATTGAGCCGCGCTAGCCCAGTATGTAGGTAGAAGCGCAGGCAGTACAGATGCCGAAAGTCGCAGGTTCAAATGCTGCCTGCGGTGAAAATTTTGTAATTATTCCATAAATGTTATTCCTACATGAAACGTGAAGTGTTTTAAAATTTTGTATTCAATATTCAATCTTAGCAAATTACAGCAAATATTTTTGTTAATAGGTGCTCTATCCGGTGATTTTTAGCACTATCTCGAACTACATATCTAAGAGATTAATTTGCTCTAGTTTTTATATTATTACCTAAATTAACAAGTATGACTCATTAACTCATTATGTAGGTTAAACATTCATACAGTTATTAAGAAAACGAGTGTATTAGGTTAACGAGAGATACTAATGTTTAGAGGTACTTGTTAGATATTTCGTAGCCCTCTACGTTTGTAAATAAATAAACCTACTACAATATACTGCAGTGGTTTTCTTAATAACTGTATGGATTAAATACCAAATTTTCAAAACACTTCCCGTGTTAATTATACAATTTCGGAAAACTTGCAAATTTTTCACCGCAGGCTGGATTTGAACCAGCGACCTTCGCCATCTATACTGTAACGTTGCTGGTTCAATTCCAGCCTGCAGTGGAAAAAATTGCAAATTTTCCTAAACTGTATGGATAGATAACCAGTAAAAGCATAGTAAAAGCATGTTGATGTGCTGGCGATTGTCTATCACAAATCTACTCACGACATACCTACTTAACTACCTACCTACAAGATACGAACACCTATAATGTAAGTACACACAGCAAAGGAATAAGCTACACAACACTACTCCAAACAAATTGAAATATTATAATCTCCAATAAAAATAAATCTGTTATGAAAATAGAATCATGTAGAGGGAGTCATTTTGTACTAGAATCAATTTTAAGAATTATAATAATTTTAATTGAAATAAAAATATTTTCATTCGTTTCGACTACTCCTGTGTGGCTTATTCATAATGTGACTGTACTTACTCGCGACATAATACTTCTACAAGATACGAAACAGGTTTCACACGCTAATAAGATGTCATTGGTCACTTAAAGATTTTGAAAGCGGCTTTGACGTGTTGACAGAAAATATTTGATGCTTTTATAAAAGATCTTGGATGAGTCGAAGTAGACGTTTAATAGTTACCTTTTCCTGACGTTTACATATCATTTTAAGTATCATCACCATGTTCAATGAGAAAATTGATCCATTTTATGTAATAAACATGCCTACAAATGTTAGATACCTACTTACACTACATCATCCCTTACATCAGGCACACTACTTCAATGTGCCATTTGTGTCATAGGTAAATCCTAGTGTTGATCAATGTGATTATTACTACATGGTTACAATGGGTGATGGAAAATCCTGGCTATAGAAAAACGTACCTTAATGGGAAAACTTAAGCTGCACGTAGGTAGGTACGGCAGTTTTTCTATAGCCAGGATTTTCCATCACCCATTGTAACCATGTAGTAATAATCACATTGATCAACACTAGGATTTACCTATGACACAAATGGCACTATGACATGTGAATATAATAGTGGCATCACAAGTTAGGTAAAATCGACAAACACTATGTCATCTATGTTTGTAGTGTGATGAGGATTTGTCAGCCGTTTTAAGTAGGTTAAAAGCATTAGGTACCTACTGGGACACGATTTTTTCTATAAAATCAAGTACCTAAGTAGAATTAGTTACTACCTACATAGGTGCACACACACACTACCTACCCCTTTTAAGTTATCATTTGGAGTGCAACATATTTCCCTCTATAATCAGAAGTACCTATATATTCAGTAGGTAAATCGGATAGGTAATATTTATTGCCCCTTATTCTCGCGTCCTGTTCATTTACCTACATTTTTCAGGCCTTCCTCACTTTTTAAATCCGTAACAACTCAATTTCAACTTTCTGTCAATAATTGCAACAAAATCAAGATTTTATGTACAGTGGTACAGTTAAGTTTGTCGACCGGACAGAAAAACCGCCCCAAATAAAATTACTGTATACTTAGCAAATTAATCTTAATAAATCATACACCAACAAGTCATACAAGCCTGTCTTGCTCCAGTTAACGAAAGTAAGGCCCAAGCTTCACTGAAAAGTTGTGCGACGTGCGTGACACGTGAGATGACATCTGTCAGACAAGTGATCGTCGGTCGTCATTGATGCGACGCGCTTCTCATTCACGTTTGTAGCTTTGTCTCTTCTGGTATCATGCATTTTATACAGGTTGTTAATTTAAATGCGTGCAATAGCTTCAGGGTAAGTTAAGTATCGATTAAGGATGCCGTAAAAAAATACTGGTTTTTTTTTATATAATAAATTTTTGACCCTGTTGTTGTTTAGAGAGTGCCCATACAAGTACTTTCATCTAAACAACATTGAGATTGAACGATTTTCGGCTGAGATATAGGCATTTGAATCAAATGTCAGCCAAGTTAAAAAATAAATTGTGACTGGGATTTTTTACTTAAATTAACACCCTGTATAGAAACGGTTTCAAGCGTAACGATCTCACGTTTCCGACGATCACTTGTTTGACAGATGCCATCTCACGTCTCACGTCTCCTCTGTGAAGCTCGCGCCTGACGAAAGTAAAATTCGCCACTCACTTTCATATCAACCCAATTTCGTACTCTACAGAAAGACCAAAAATGATATGTCAATTACTAACCGCAGTCAATGATTACTATAACCATCTTAACTAGGTGGGTAGAGGTACCTACTTACCGATACCACATTATATTATAGTCATTACAAGTTGGTAGCATAATAATATTAATAATCGTACTTACACTTTCTTGTGGTATGGTTAACTTGTTAGCAGTTGCTTACTCTTCTGCCGTGTAATGTCCGCTTAGAATAGCATCGACACTTTTCTAAAAGTGCTTATAAAATACTTACGACTTAGATATCAAAGAAACGGGCAGCAGTGTTCCCTTCCCTGTGAAACGACACTTTGTACTGCGCTCGCCAATTTGCTTGCCCAAAAGGAGGCCCATGTCCGGCAGTGGTGATTGATGGATGAATCTGGATGATCTACCACACACAGCCGTAGCCCTTTGCCATTTCCTATTGAGTAGCCCTAAGTCTATCGGCCATAATAGGACTAGGCTGGCAAGTTCTTTTGAAAAAGTTGTTCATTCCCACAGGTCTAATAAAAAGATTCAGAGAGTATTTAACTATTTACATTGCTTTCACTCTTTCTCTGTGAATGGTCACTTCAATACTTCCATACAACACACTGGCAGCAAATAATAAAAAAAACTCGTGAATAAAGAAATATTATACGAAACTGGCCACTTTATGTAGTTACAGATTATACACGGTGCCGGTGTCGGCGACTGTACTACAGGTTGCACGTGTGGGTACAGTCAGTGACAAAAGTGTTAAGTAAAAACAATAATTTAGTAGGTAAATTCAACATATGACGGAGGGTTCATCGGTTCGTTGAACGATTCGGTGTCCCACACGAAAAGAAAGAAGACGGAGGGAAAATAAAATCTATAAGTGGTTTAATTAGGGGCTAATAAGCTAATAAAATATATTTTTATGGAAGGAGCTGCTATTTGTTTAAAAGTAGCAAATATGGAAGCGTTTTAACTGCAAACATTTGACAGACATCAAAATATAGATTGTTGTGCTGTGATTGAATTTGCAAAATAAAATAAGATGCCTTGCAAATACGAAAATTACCTACATTATAACAATTGCTCTCAAAAATATGACAAGATATAAGTAAAACAAGTTGTAAAATAATAACATTTCTGCCGAAAAGGCCTCAGCTGGGCAAGTAGTATGTATAAAAACTAGATTCGGTCTGCATCCTGCTCGTATGCAAATTATTATTTTCTTGCCTACTGTCCAATCCGAAGGCAAATAAATTAAGTATCGAACTTTTCCTCACGCCTGTACTACTACAGTTACCGCTATCACGACGAAAGTGAAATGGGCACGCGGCGTCTTTTACACTTTTTTTTATTCTGTAAAAGGTGTTTACGTCCCACTGAACTTAACTTTTATCGAGTCGGTTTAATTGCCAAGAATTGTATGAGTAGTGAGAAGATATTTTTATAAATTGCCAGTGCCTTTTGTTTGGGTTCTGTGTTCTAGTGGTTTTATGAGTAGAAAAGGCATGCGCTTTCTTTTTTGTTGTGGCTAATAAAACTGATGAAATGCCTAATCAGTAATTCCAGTTTTAGTAGGCTAGCTACCATAAGATTACAAGGGGTATTCAATTGGAAGCAAGCTTCGTCAACTAATATGATATCATCCATCATCATTAACAGCCATTACAGTCCACTGCTGGCCATGGACCGCCTTTCCTCCTATGATATAAATAAATTCTGTAAGTAATTACCTATTCATACAAATAACCATAACTAGGTAAAAACTAAAAGTGTTTGTCTTTTAAGAGCAGCTACTACTTATATTGACGACTGGCCCGATGGCGTAGTGGATAGTACCACTGCCTTTTTACGGCGAGGATCGTGGTGTCGATTCCCACCGGACACAAATGTTTGTTATAGTCAATTTTCAATTATTTGTGTTAAGTCGGGGTGTTTTCTATGTACAATATGTATTTATTTGAAAAGAAATGTATTTAAGTATTATATCAGTTCATCAGTTGTCTAGTTCCGGCTGAGTAGAATAGCACCACCCCCTCTCTTCCCGTGGGGCTCGTAAGAGGCGATCGAGGGATAAACCCGACCCAAACAGCCAGAGCTAACCGTATGGTGGCGGTTAATCCACCACAAAAGCATTCCCAAGGAGGGTTGACGTCTGGTAGGCGGCCGGTCGTAAAATTTTGCCAAATCCTTTTGCAACATGATTTTGTGTTCCACGAAACGTGTTGCGCCGACCCCAAGTTATTGGGATAAGGGCAGGAAGATGATGATCAGTTGTCTAGTTCCCATAGTACAAGCTTAACTTAGTTTGGGACTAGATGCTGCTGGCGCTGTGTGTCTCGTCCAGAGATATTTATTTATTTATATTGGAGAACTATAAAGTTTTACGTACCTATGTAAAACATATCTCGTATAGACAACTTTGTGTATTACATATAAACAAACACCTATTTATAAAGCATCTAAGGTCAACGCCCGATTCAACCTCACTTTAAAGCAAATCAAGCTGAAATTACCCAACTCGCCAACTTATAGTAAGTCGTCGCCCAACTCGCCAAGTGGAAGAGCTTGGGCAACATCTGTATGAAACAAGATATTTCGTACCTGCCAATCTGGGAACAAAATTGTTTAGAGAGTACTCTACAGACAGCCAGAATGAAGCTACAAACTCGAGTAATAAGACTTAGCGTGCTTTAACGCAATGAATAAATACGCTGCAATGTTTATCAGCAGCCTATTACAGCACACTGCTGGACATTATCCCTCTAGATACGCCAACCTAAGGAATATTCTCCCGAATTCACCATCCAGTCACCCCCAGCTGCCAGCTTTAAGTCATCAGTCTACCTAGCCGGAGGACCGTCCAACGCTACTTTTGTGGAGGCCATACCTACATACTTACTGAATAAAAATCACTTTCAGACTTGACTGTAACGTGGCATTTTTTGTTTTTATATACATGTTTTGTAATAATAATAAATAAAGTGCATGTCAAAGCTGCTTGAGACGAGTTTTTCATGGCTTCATTTCAACTGTTTCAAACTCCATCTGCAGCATTCACTAGCTCTGAGCCCAAGATGTTTGCCGAACGATTGATGGCAGTTTGTTTGACATGGCGCAATCTGTTTGACATGGTGACGCGGAGATTCACCTCTGGGTGCAATCGTTGCAAAAATGAGGAGCAGTTACAAAAGTGTGATCTGCATGGCAAATAAGTCTTTGATTTTGTGTCGAAATCAAAAAACACCTGCATAGAGTTCAGTCGCCGACTTTTGGGATTTTTTGCGTGAGTTGTCATATCATCATCATCCATCAGTTCCATCGCCCACTATTAAGACACATCTTATCTTCGCTTGGAGATGAGCATCAAGAGATTTGAAGAATTTGGCAGGCATCTACCGGTGCATCGATAGCTCAGTGGCAGAGCGGTGGGGCGTTGATCCATGCGGCCCGGGTTATGACTCTAAAACTTTTGTCAGACCACAGTCAGACGTAATGTAAATGACCGTTTTTACAGCCGTTTGCGCTCTGCCTACCCCGCAAGGGATATAGGCGTGATGTATGATGTACATATAATAATAATATTATGTTTCCAATTCGTGTGATGTCGTAAGCATCTCCTCGATAGGCGCAAGGTTATTGTGACGGTTACATGATTAGCATACATTTAACATTTTGAGCCTAAAATGTTTTTTTAGAAACAGGTAAAATTTATAATTAATTAAGTAAGTTTAAATTATGCCTAATAAATTCTAAATTATATTAAAAGGTCACTTAAGTACGTAGGTAAAAAAATTTTGTCACGTGCGTATCATTTCAGATTTTTTCTTGCGTGTGGGACATCGAGCTGCCGAACGACCCGATGGCAAAGATTTTCCAACAGGAGTAATTATATCACGTATCATAATAACCAGAACTACACGTGAGAAAACCAAAATGAAGAAGAGTCAACGATTTGAGCAATTAGGTATCTAACACGCCCAAAGTTTGAGATTGCAATACACATCAGTTCCTTAAATCACTAACGCTTCTTACGACACCCACCGGAAAGATATAGGATGATGCTAATCTTAGCCGCCACCACACGGCTAATTTTGAGAAAATAAATTTTAAATTAGTTAAGTTTTCGTATTAGTCAATTAGGAAGTAAAATGAATTGATATTCAAACAACCTCATGCAAATTTATTTCGTATAAAATCTTCCTATTAACACCTACCTATACCTAAAAACAACCATATTCCAATCTAGTAGTTTGAATCTCCGTCAATAAACTAAACCAACATGAAACTCGATAAAACACTAATTTCTCACAGCGATGAAACAAAGCTTAGAACTTCGATAACACCTCGAAAGCAATAACTTATTAAGAAGTTCTAAACGCCAGATAAGAAATGGTAGCCAGAACTTAGACTAGAAGAACTGGAAAGATGTGGCGTGGAAATAATGACTTGGGCTCTTTCCAGTCTACACAGCTAATTTTATTCGCGCGTTTAATGTGATGTTTTTCTCGCGCGACGTTTTGTTTTACAATGAAAAAACAAGCGATATTTTTTCCGTCAGTGCGGAAACTTGCATAATATTCAGCATATTACAAAGAAGAGGAAGAAAATTCGCTGAAACAAAATTCGCGGTACTGTGCGGTTAGAGCCTTATCGTAAAGGACAGAGTCTGTACACGACACGATGAAACTCCGGTATTAGAGTTGTAAATAAATAAATAAATCATTTACTACTAGATTGGTATTGGTAAAATTACGGGTGATTCTGTCTGACTAGCGTCATCTTTCTTTTTTCAGAAATCTTCCACAGACCACAAAAATAATGAATAAGTATCAGTACCTATCTAGATCGGGACGGGAAATCCGCGGACCGCGATGCTCGAAAACTTTACAAGTTTGATTACTTGACTGGCAGTACCATATCTAAAGTTTACTCTTCTCCAATCAAAATTTTATTGAATTCAAACACGGAATAGCAATAGCAAGCTGCGTTTACAATAACAAATAGGCATCTAATGCCTTTGCAGTAGAGTCTAATAAACCATTAAATGTTAGGTTTTCATATCAATACGGTAAGTCTAGAATTAGATAAAGCAATGTTGAACGCTTCCGAAAGGTTGAAATGTTTTTGAACACGGAAAGCGTGTTATTTATTTTCAACTAGCTGCCCGTCAGCGGTTTCACCCGCTGCAACCTATTATTCCGCGGGAAGAAAGCATTACTCGCCAAGAGATGTCGCTGTTAGTTTTCGGCGAAAACGTTTAAAACGCGAATCGGCTCGGTCACGCCACCTTTGCAAAAATATTGGAATATGCGTGATCCCGTAGGAATAAGACATTTTCCCGTGGTAAAAAGTAGCCTATGTGTTATTCTAGGTACTCTTCTATATTTGTGCAAAATGTCATGTCAATCTAACCAGCCGTTTTAGCGTGATGTCGTAACAAACACACACACAAACATCCGCCTTTATAATATTAGTAGGATTCACACGTAAGACGCGTTTCTGTGCTTCGGAGGGCACGTAAATCCCTGAGTCCCGGTCCCGGGCGTCAATAAACACACATACATATTCATACAATATCCCTTGCCGAGTAGGCGTTTTAAACGCCTGTAATAAACGGTCATTTACACCATGTCTGACAAAAGTTTGAGATTCATTCAGAAGAGTGTGTATTAGCATAGAGACAGCTTGTCAGCCTGTCGCCTAAAATTGCAATAGGTCAACTCTCAAATCCCTTAGTAGCTTCTTACGACACCAACGGAAAACATATGGGTTATGCTATTCTCTAGACTCGGTGTGCCATACGAAAGAAGAATGTAGAGCGCCTGTGCGGTGCCGGCTTGGAATAACATCACCCTGTTCTTATAGTCGGTTAAAACTAAAAGTGTCAAAATCGAAACCGTGGAAAGAGTTGACACATTCATTACAAACACCGAAATTGCGAAGACCTTTGATAAAAGTTATCCAATTAGTTCCGATAATTAATTTTATTGTTTTAATTGAAGTGTTTGGTTTGATTGATTCGATTGAGTTATGCGCTAAAATGAAAAATGACTAGGTATAATAATGTCAACTTGAATACTAATGTCAACTAATAATAATGACGAAAATGAAACTTGACAACATATAAAAAGGTCGAAGTATAATAATGTCCACCTCAAATCTAGCTTCTTCATTAGAATAATGTCAAGGTATAAAAATGTCTACTCATATATTTCTAAGTCTTTTTCCCTTAGCTTTTTACTCAAGGTTTGGAATCCAAACGTAGCACTTTAAAAAAGCTGGCCAAAAGTGTGTCAGACACGCCCACGAATAGGGTTTCGTAGTCAACGTTTAAATATCAGTTTGTTCAGCATTACAAAGGTAATTTTGTTGCTGGTTTGTTTGCAGCTGTATGGTTACCAACGGCAAATTGAAGATATTTTATTCATCTGAAATCGTTAGTGGTATTCGTTATAGATTTGCATGGTAACTGCAGGTTGAGAAGTATATTCCATTTTTAGGGTTTCGTAGTCTACTAGAAACCCTTATAGTTTCGGTAAGTCTGTCTGTCTGTCTGTCTGTCTGTCTGTATGCCGCGCCCTCATAACTCCGTCAGTTTTAGAGCTATCGACATCAAATTTGGTGTGAAGATAGATCGTGTTGACCCAAACTTAGAAATGATGAGAAAAAAATATTTTAATTGTTTTTTGGACCCCCTTCCCATACATGTGAAAGGGGGGCAAAAAAATATTTTTTCTTCTGTAATATTGAGTAGGGTATCGTTGAACAGGTCTTTTAAAACTAAGAGGAGGTTTCTTTTAAACAAAGTCTCTAAAATGTTTCTGTCTCGAGATATTTGATTTTAAAAGGGGCGTTTTTGTGCCGTAATTTGTCCAGTTGTAACTTCTAAAGTATGCAAGCAAAAAAGTAAAAAAAAATATGGAATATAGTTCTTAATATGAAGTTACCATGAAAACTATAACGAATACTGTATCACTTAAAATTAAGGAAATATTAAAGTTATTCAATTTGCGGTTGGTCACCGTACAGCTGCAAACAAACCAGCAACAAAATTAGCTTTGTAACGCCGAAAGACCTGATATTGAAACGTTGACTACGAAACCCTATTTGTAAGCGCGTCTGACACGCTCTTGGCCGCTTTTTTTTTCAATTTTTACATTTTAATCCTTAGGAGTTACAGCTGGAACAAATTATGGCTCAAAAGCGCCCCATTCAAAAGCAAATATCTCGAGACAGAAACATTTTAGTGAGTTCATTTTCTGAACACCTACCCTCATTTTTAAAAGACCTATCCAACGATACCCTACTCAATATTACAGGAGTTTTTTTTTCTGCTCCCGTCAATTGTACGGGAGGGGGTCCAAAAATTATTCGATAAAAGTATTTTTTCTTAACGATTCTACATTTGGGTCAACTCGATCTATTTTCTCACCAAATTTCATATCGATAGCTTCAAAACTGACGAAGTTATAAGGGCCCGGCACGGCATACAGACAGACAGACAGACAGACTTGACGAAATGATAAGGGTTTCTAGTGGACTACGAAACCCTAAACATTGATGTCCGAGTTAGTGCGGGATGTTTGCGGTAGTGTATGGAAGTGAATGGTAGTGTAAGTAGTATACCTACGGCCTCTATTCCCATTGATCACTACTTGGTTGACCACTAGTGACGAATGGGACAAAAAATCCCAGTCGTAGTGATGTCGCCACCACTTTCGTTCGCTTCACATTGCTCGTGTCATCGGTTTGGAAACTGTATGCCTCCGTCTAGGCTCTTATCTTATCACATAAGCAGCTTGGGAACAGATGCGGAGCGGAGGCGGATGTGCAGCGAATTCGGTGCGGACGCGCGGGGATTTATTTTGGTACAAATATCGCTGGCATCTGCCGCGCGTCTCCAACACATTCGCTGCGTATCCGCCTCCATTCCGCATCCGCTTCCAAAACCACTTGTGTGATAAAAGCCTAAGGTACAGTACAGCGCTGCCCGCACGGAAATGTTGATACTTAGGTAATATGCTATTTTCAGAACTGGTCATTTTTATACTTGACATTTTTTCAGGTGGACATTTTTATACTTAGTCAAATTTTCAAGTTGACATTATTATACTTCATCATTTTTCAAAGTTGTCATTTTTCTATTTCGGTTTTGGACATTATTATACTTAGTCATATTTCATTGTAGACATTAGTCGCATAACTCATTCGATTATCTGTGAATGGCCGTGCCCAAGTCGGTGACACCTTTACCTACCTACTAGAAAAAAATTTTTATGTTCTTGATCTGTATTGATCCTATCTAATAATATTTACCCGTTTAGTATGTACTTACTTATTTACTTAGATAAATTAAATTTCCACCTTATCAATCACATACACCTAACATCTTTAACAAACAGATGTATTAAAAACAAAAACCCGACTGCGACAATTTAAAAGTTGTATTTTGGAATAAAAATCCGCCATCTTGAATTTATGATTTTTCATTTTAATATAGCCAGTGTCACTAGCACTGCTGAGTGAGACGAATCTAACGACACTTCACATGTCAAGATCAACCCAGGCGTTTGAGCTGTGCTGTAGCGCGTCAAAACGAATTTCTGATGTACATACAAATACTTACATACATACATACTTTCGAAAAACATTACGCTCCTGAGGCAGTCGGGTAAAAAATGAAATTATTTAGAACAGTATACTTAAACTGACTGTAGATAGGTAGTAGCAAAAGAAGATAATTTAAGTAGCTAAAAATCTAAAATCGTTTTCGATATTATTAACATTGAAACAACTTGTACCTACTTATCTACGTAGGGAAATGTAGGTAACTTAATTCTCAAAAGCATGTTAAATTTAAATTCCTAGAATATAGAAGTATCACAATGTGGATGCGTAGGCGATCCTGTTTTGGTGCTATCAATGCACCTACTGCCTCCATGGTCAAGCGGTGTGAGTTTTGGCTTCAGGATCTGGAGTCACACCGGAGTTCGATTCTAGGGGGTTTAAAACGCAAAAAGAAGATATTTGATTTGGTAATGACACTTTGTAACTACGCTGCCGCTACCAATTAGTCCGTCAAAAAGTGTTTAGATCCTTTTCCTTGCCTCGCAGAATTTTGGTCCCGGTTGCTGACTTTTAATACCTCCTACATTCTCTTTTCTCTAGGTCTTGGTAGAGCCCACTTCTACGTACTAGCTTCCTTATGTTCTTCCGAAAATCGCCGGCGGTTGCCAATAAAGTGAAGCTAACGGACCACCTTAATTGATTTGTCTATTAGCAGGTACCTATAGTAGAGTGTAGGTAGGTACTATAGTAAATTACCCAGGTATGCAATTAATGTAATTCACAATAAGTGATTGCTTATGTTTAAGTTCTTACAAATTAGATAGGTACGTACCAACTCTACATGCTCAAAGTATGAATATTCTTTATTTTCTGATTACAATCGTAGGTAAACTCCTTAAAAATAAAAACAGAAAAAAATTAGATAATGCAATGCAACGCATAAAAACTTATTTTTAAATTGCTGGCTGAAATTTCATAAAAAATTTGATAATGCCATTAAATGGAATTAAGAATAAAGTGTTATATTTCATAAATTTAAATTGGCTTTGTAATTTTGTCATGCTGCCTGGCCAGCGTCAGTAAATAAAAATAAATTGTGAGAAGAGTCTCTATCTCAGAATCTCTAATAGCAGAGAACCTCATACTTAGAGAAAGTAATTATGCTGAGATTATCATGGTAATGAGGAAAATGTTCTTAATTGCCCGCTTGTGTATGCTTTTTGATAAATAGCCGACTTTTATGCTTTGAACACGGTTTAAAATTAAACAAATTAAAAGAAGACTCAATACAACTGGAACCGCTAAATGTCAAGGTCATTCGCAAGATGGCGTTATGAAAATAAAACAAAAATGGCGGACAAAATGCGCGCGCAAAATACAGAGTTTAATTCTGACCATTCGCACTTTTATTTTCGAATCCTTTGGGGGCGGAATTTTTACTTCTTATTGCAATCAATACCATATCATTAATATTAGTTTCTTTTGCTTTAATCGCAGGTAATGGAGATTCTTTGGCGTGATTGTTTTTTTAAATTACTGAGTGGCCTATTTTTAAAATCTGGTTGTGTGGCCGCCCCAGTAGGTACCTTTAGCACCAAGGTAGCAATTTGTTTTTATTTTGATCTGAATAAATTATGAGTAGGTTGAGCAGAGATAAATCGTTCAAGGATCTGTAGATTTATATTTTTTGGTCAGTGATAGATAATTTATATATCCGAATAAATGCTTCCGCACTTACATATTATTCAATGAGAGTCCCCAAACTAAGTATAAATATACCTAGTACCAACTCTACATATTTTTTTCATACTAAGGTACCTACTGGATGTCAGAAAAGTACCAAGTCTTGTTGAAACGGAATTTCCAGGACACTACTAGAATACTACTTTGAATCCTCCAGACTTAGATTGAACTTTAGGACTCATGAGGACTTCAGAATTTAGAAAGAAAGCAACCTTAATAACAGGTGATTTTTTATTTTTATCGCCTGGTTGATCTAGTCGACAAAAGACTCGATTATCAACTGGTGTCAGTTTTTAAACCTAACGTGGATGTATACGTTAATCTACGTTAATATAAATGCTTTTTACTTTTACTTTTACTTTACTTTTTAATCTACCACCATATGTATAAAGTCTTCAAACGGGACGTAGGTACGTACAAGTGCCCTCCGAAGCACGAACGTGCCTCCTAACATCTGTTTATAGAAACTACGATTCGAATGTATAATAGCAACTTTATAACGTCAAATAACTGGATATTCGAGGTTTCTGGTCGGTCCAGTCGGATATTATCATATTTCGGAGGCCAGTACAAGGCAGAAATGTTGTGGTGATGCCCACATGTCTAGATTATGTTAAATTTTGTTTTATTAATTTATCTTTGCCATTTTATGTAAGGTTTCTTCCTAAAGTGTGCCGGCTCAGCAATTGATTATGCTATGTTTTCAAGTCCATGTCACGATAGCCGATTGACTGAAAGAAGAAATCCAGATATCTACCGGGAGTAACAGAAAGGGTATAACAAGCCGAAAGGAGGTCAAGGTACTCATGAAACTGAACAACTTTCCCCATGGAACATGGGACGAAATATGGAAAATAAATTTGGACCTCCCATACAAAATCGCCGATCTGCTAATTGATTTACCTACTATGGGAAGTCCAAATTCTTTTTCATATTTCGACCCATGTTCCATGGGGAAAGTTGTTCAGTTTCATGAGTACCTTGACCTCCTTTCGGCTTGTTATACCCTTTCTGTTACTCCCTGTATAAGGAGCGATCTTTTCAGTAAAAACCAGCGAGAAACAACATTATTTGACAGGGACGTTATACTAATATCATTTGGCAAAAAAATGTGCACATTACTGTCTTAAAGCAGAAATAGAACATTCTTAGTGAAAAAATATCTCCAATTTTTATGAAGTTCGAATATTCATTGGTCTAGTGATGGTAACAAGCACGTTTCATTTGTTGATTCTTTAGTTTCCAGTCACAAATCACATCGTCTCTGTTACTACAAAACAAGCAAAAACCAACGAAAAAAAAACAATCAGACGAGATACCGAATCTCTCTCTAAAGGCGATATCTATTCCTAATACCCGACCAGCTATCCATTACGTATGAACTTATGAAAAATATTAATGAGAAGAAAATTTCTTTTTTGTCTTTCATAAGGGAGAGACCAGTGGATCCGGGAGGCCTCGTCTTGTTTCAGAGGCCAAGATCCTCTTTGGGTCGCTGAGTCAGCAAATTAGTTAGTTTTTCATAAGAAATGTAGTATATTTTGACATTTCCTTTATTTTTTAGTCACATCGTCTCTGCAACATAACAAGAACAAACCAACGTAAATACAAGCAAAAATCAACGAAAAAAACTGATCAGACGAGATATCGAATCTCTCTCGAAAGGCGATATCTATTCTTTCTTACTCAGCTATCTATTACGTATGAACGTTAGGAGGCGATCAGTCGCGGATGCCCACGTGAAAGTGTCTGACCCCGCGAACAGGTTTCAAAGATAAACACCAACATATTAAATTGGAGAGTCATAGAATTGCAGACGGGCCGGTCGGTGTGGCGGTTTTGACAGTGAACAAGCCAATCTTATTTTTTTGTGTGAGACACGGAGTCAGACAACAACGACCTGATAAACCCTGGTATCAAGCCAGTGTTCATCGGGTCGCCAGCCGCACGGCGATGCACCATATTATAGGTACTTACAGTAGGTGGTGGTAAGAGTATTCAGTTTTCATGCTTTTTCTTACAATTCGTTTCGCCGTAAAAGTAAGCCGGCAAAAATAAAGCAAATTCTTGCACTGTGAGTGAAAACCATCTAGTTATAGACAAAAAAATATATGCATGGTCAATTGCATGTCGCGTGATGCCGGCTTGGAAATAGCACCAACCCTATTTCTTTCCGAGGGTTGTCGAATATTATCTGACCCTGCAAACCAGCGGCGGCGGCCCAAACGTAAGTGAATGCTTACGAGATGGTATTAGATAATGATTTTTCTTCTATATTAGTTCCAGAATTGGTGTTTTGTCTATTTTATCGCTTTGTTCTCAGTTTTTGGCACTTTGCAGAATGAACCACCCAATTTTCCGTAGGCAAGTAGATAATTATTTTTTGCCTAGTTGCGTGTAAACTGCAACCTAACTGCCGACTATTTAGAAAGAATACTTACAATTTTCTTCCTCTTTAAGAATACTATTGCCCAAGAAATTACATAAAACTTTATTTACAAGACGGTAGGTAATTTAAAATGCCAGGTAAACGCCAGGTTTAAAAGTCGTAAAAATGATGAGAATTTTTATTCAAACGATGCCTTCTCTGTATCTGCTAGATAAGGTTCTAAAAGGTTTTCCGCATCAAGCTTCTGTCTATCAGATAACCTTTGATATTTAACTAGGTTTCTACAGCACTTTATATTTGTTTCTTTAGTTATTCTTTCGTATTTTTTCAAATTACAATATACGTAATGTTTTTGTTTGAGTGATTCTATCAAATTAAACCAAGTAAGTAAAAGTTTTTACGGTGTGGTGCAGGCTTAGAAAAGCATCACCCTATATCTATCCCGTGGGTGTCGTAAGAAGCGACTAGGGGATTTGAGAGTTAAAGTGTATTGCAATTTTAGGCGACAGGCTGACAACCTGTCACTATGGTGATACACAGTCTTCTGAATAACTCTCAAACTATTGTCAGACGTGGTGTAAATGGCCGTTTTTTACAGCCGTTTACGCTCTGCCTACCCGCAAGGGATAAGGTATGTTAAATGTAGGTACCTATGTATGTATGTAATCAATAATCATTTTGCCAATACAAAAGACATCAACGAGTGCCAAATTAACAGCCATGGGAACCCCTTTTCGGGAGTCGGGTGGTAGGTAGGTATCTATTTGCATACGCACGACGCTGCTTGTCTGGCGGATTGGTAAGCGCAGTGTAAGACGATGTATTCATCTTGACGTTGCTGAACATTTTTAAATTAAACAGAATGGTTTTAACTATCTTTTCTTTTCACCCGCTACGTTATCTAGAAGTTTATTTAATGCAGCAGTGGCTTTTTTAATAAGCAGTTATGTTAATTGCTGTTACTTTTCTCAAACTTGGAGAAGGGATAGATAGGTACCTATGTAACCTTTTTAGGCAGGTTAAGGCATCATCCGAATATCTACTGCCTTGCTGTTAGTTCAAAATATTATTCTGATTTATTTAAGAAAAGTACTCAATCACCGTTTTTGTATCCGGGATTAAGTCAGCCAACTAATCTTTGGCATATTAAAAGTGATTTATGTAAAAAGACACCGGCCCTAAGTATTTACCGGCATACTAATATAACGGGTAGTTTGAGAGAGCAACCAATTTTATAGGCATTTCAAACTGTTTACAACCTTTGCGGAGAGAAACATACCTGTTTCGGAAGTGCGAAGGGAGAGTCGACCCGTTGCGGGCCCTTTCCAGTTTTCACATCCACACCTTCAGAACAATTTCCGGAAGAAGCAAAAATTCACTTTCCAAAAAAGTTTTTCAGTCACTCCACTTATTTAAAAAAGAAAAAGTTTACTAATGCAAATTCCTGAACGAGGATTCGAAAAGTTTTCTCACGGCGACAGCGCGGGAAAAAAGTTCGGAACTAAATTAAAAAGTTTCGAGAGTTGCGTTCGGAAGTTCAAACGAGCGGCGTGCGTTCGTCGTGAAGGTAGGTTATCAACTGTAAAAAGTACTCTGTGCTGTAGGTGCGGTGCGCGGCGATGTCGCGCGGGCGAGAGGCGCTCAGGTGCCGCGAATGTGTTTCGCGAGCCGGTTGCGATGAGCTGGGTGTGCCAGGAACTAGGAAGCAGGTGGAAATTGAGCTTTCTTCAAGGTGGGCCAGCTTGTGTGGGAATTTCGACATTGCGAGCTTGCAAAATGTGTCGTTCAACTTTACTAAGTACTGTTAATTGATATTTAGGGTATAAGCTCTACTCTAGTATATGGTATAAGTGATTGTATGGTCTAGGTACCTGGTCAGGCGGTTAGAAAGCTGACACCTTGTCGGCTTATTGTCCTGTAAGACAAAATAATCCTTATTGCACACACCGTAGCCGTAGTAGGTACTATAGGTACCTAGTACATAACTAAGTATTTATTTTGTAGTGAGAAATAACAATTTTTTTTCTGAAAAATTGCCCCGCGTTGATATCTCCAAGTTAGGTATAATTTAGGAATTAAATATAATTTCCAAAACAAAGGATGAGGGTGCAATGTAACAAAATACAGGGTGTTAGGGACGGTGTAACGAAAACTTTGCAGGCTTGCTCAGACCACGAAACTGAACAACTTTTACTATGGAGCCAATGTAGGGAAACGAAAAAAAATTTCCGACCTCCCATACAAAGTCAGTCAGCTGATCGTGAATTTTGTATGGGAGGTCGGAAATTTCTTTTCGTTTCCCACCATTGGCTCCATAGTAAAAGTTGTTCAGTTTGATCGTCTGATCATGCCTGCAAAGTATAAGGTGTAAAAAAATCAACTGCAAATATTTTAAGGGGTGCACCAGCTAATGAAACTGAACAACTTTCCCCAAGGAAATTACATACCTACAAATTGACTCGGTCGGCTGTTACATATTGTATGGGAGGTAATTTTTTTTCTTTCATTTCTCTTCATAATATGTTCCTTAGGGAAAGTTGTTCAATTTCATGGGCTGGTTCATCCCTTAAAATATTTGCAGTTGATCTTTTCACATCCTATATGAGCACACAACCTATTGGTCGGGAATTCATGGGGTCAAATTAAATTAATTCCTAGACTATACTATTAAGTACCCTAATACTATTACTTAGATATTTATTCATTCGTGTGTGCTACTGGAATTCTAATCTAACCACAGTTACTGGGTCATCGGGAAGCAAAGGTATAAATTAGCGACAGTAAATAACTGCAAATATTATTTAAAACTAATGAAATAGATAGGTATTGGTGTTTATTACTTATGTAAGCAAATATTGGATTATTAGTAAGTATACATACCTAAAGCACAGTTTTAACAAGGTTTTATTGATTGTAAATAATCTTTGCAGCTAGTGATTGTCGGTAATCTGCTACTTGAATGACAGGTCAAATGAACTACTTTTTGAAACATACTGAAACGACATTTTATATGATATGAATAATAATTTGTAACTTTGATATTTTGACAAATTATGAATGAAGTACCTAGGTTTATATTATAAGGTTTATAGGTTTATAAGCAATCAACTTTTGTATTTTATTAACTACCCAGTCAAGAAGCAACCAAATCAATTCCGTACCTATAAAGTGAAATGGAAGTTCAGGTTCAGGATGTCGATGGGCTTCTGGATGCTTCAGGAAAATTGGAATAAAATCCGTTGTTAGCGGTGTGCAGTTGTATTTTTATCAAATTGCAAGTAACAAGAGAGCCCGCATCCCGCCTAACCGCCACTTTTATACAAAATCAACCCCAGTGTTGCCACTTAAAAATAATAATTGTATATTAATGAAATAATATTAAGAAACTTATAAATTAGACGTAATGATTTAACAATTATATAAATTATCTAATCAATTATCGCCTCACTAATAAATCACCAACTCTTTATAATAATATCCTGCGAATATTTATGTTTTAGGCGTAGTGGAGATAGATGTCGCTAACACTCGGCCATCCTGCCATGGCCGCGTCCCGCGGCGTTGTTCAGGAGCTGTAGAATACCCCACGTTGCTATTAGCCCTGTCGACAGCTGCACCCGTATTCTGAAATAAGAAAAATACAGCACAGTATTTTGCTCATTTAAACTTAACTAAGGGACCAGGGACCTACGTAGAAAATATTTGAAATTCACGGAGAGATATGTCACACAGACCAAAACATTGCTAAGGTGTATTTAAAATCTTCACACAGAAATATTGAGTCAGCATCATCATCAGTTTATCACGTAGATCACATAGTTTGCATTTAGACAGCATCATCCATCACACAGATCACATAGTTTATATTTAGTCAGCAACAATATATCACACAGATTATTATTGGGTCAATATTTAGACAGCATCATCCATCACACAGATCACGTAGTTCATATTTAGTCAGCATCATCACATCACACAGATTATTGGGTCAGTATCAGCATCATCACATCACACAGATTATTGGGTCAGTATTGTCACATAGATCATAAATTAATTGTATTAAATTTGTATTATTTTGAGTTAGTATCGCCACACAGATCACTCAGAAATAGCTAAGTAAGTTCTCTTTTGAAAACAGTTTGTTTTTTTTTTGTTTGGGTCAACTCGGCAATGAACATACTTTTTTCTGAAACTTTCTCGGCTCACACAGTTATAATATTTACAACATAATTGTGAAGAATAAAGGACAGCTATCTATTTTGCAATCACACGATTTATTATTATTTATTTAAATATGACATGATTTGTTTATACAGCAGTTTCTGACCTTTACGGATGCTGTATGGTTTGTTTTACTATACATAATATATATTTACAAAATCTGGATACCTACGTACCAATCTCATGATTCTAGCTTTGAACTTTACCTTATGTACAACACTGTTTTACTTAATAAGTACCTAGTAATCGGCACACCTACCTTTATCATTATCACACACCAATTTACTTACCCTACCTATATTTACACAACAGGTACCTACTAACCTTTAATAAGATCTTCTACTAAGCTATAAGTACAATATTAGTTTGTAGGATTATTTATTTATTGAGTTCGACGATTAATTAATATTTATAAACTAGCTAGTGTTGAATGTACATAATATAATTACAAAAATAGGTAACTAACTTTCTAATAGATCGATAAGGTCGTCTCTGTCAATCTCACGGTCACTTCCTGAGCTACTATCATCGGACATGGTAGTTTTATACGGGCGGAGAACCTCACTTCTAACTATTGCGCAAAATCTTTTATAGCCCTTCATGCCCTTTATACTGCATATGGTATATCTATCTAAAGCGTGATCGCTCTTGATTACTTTGTAAGGTCCCGTATACAAGCCATCAAGTTTTCGCGTGACTTTGGCACGAGGGTCCCTTGCAGATCCACCTTTCCATAACACTAACTGTCCCACGTTGTATTTCTTACACTGCTTGTGTTTTTTATCGAACCTATCTTTCATTTCAGTCATGTTACGATCGATACGTATTTTGGCTGTTTGCCTTCGTGATTCCAGTTGCTGTTGCTGTGAACTGGCATCCGTAAGGTCGGATGAGGGGTAACCAGGCATACGAGAGTTACTGTGGCCAAACATGAGACTGAAGGGTGTAAAGCCGGTCGTGGAGTTTGGCGTATTATTGATACCCCAGACTACATCGGATACTTTGGTATCCCATGCACATTCACTTTCCGACATAGTGTTTAGTCCGTTAATGAGGGTGCGGTTAACACGTTCAACTTGGCCGTTGGAGCGTGGACTTGCTATGGCATTTAATACGTGCTTAAACTGTTGTTCTTCCGCAAACTGTTTAAAATATCTACTTGTGAATGCTTTACCGCGATCCGTTACAACCCGTTTTGGATTTCCGAACTGATGAATAACATCTTTGAAATGTTTTATCGTTTCGACGGAACTCACATTCTTACATGGTTTTGCAAAAACAAACTTCGTGAAAGCATCAATGACCACTAACAAGTAACAGTTGCCGCGCCGTGTTTTAACAAACGGACCCAAGTGGTCAGCATGTAAGGTATGCATAGGTACCGGTGCCTTTTCAATAGGGTGCAGTTCACCCTCCACCCTACCGAAGTTTCCTTTTCCATATGCGCATTGTAAACACGAATTGATGTACTTTCTGATAAACCGCGTCATGCCTTGAAACCAGAATTGTGCTTTAATCGTTTTCTCACACTTCTCAAAGCCAGGGTGACCTATCTGATCGTGGTATTTTTGCAATAAACCGTACTTTGCAAGTTTAGGTATGACAAACCGCTCGCCTAGTAAGGTTTTTCTGTATAAAATACCTTCCTTAAGCAGGTAGTTTGAAGTAATATCCGGATTATCGGTACCTTCGCGAAGCTGTGTAATAATGTTTTGTACGTTCTCGTCCTATATTTGGAGTGTGAGTAACCAGTCATTTTCCTCAATCATACGTACTTCAGAGACTGGATTTCTGCTGAGCGCATCTACATGCTTCATGCGTTCCCCTGGGCGATATTCAATAGAAATATCAAAATCCTGTATGGTCAACCACCAGCGCGCAATACGCGGGATCAGGTCTTTCTTTACAAGAGTAGAACGCAAGGCATTGCAGTCCGTCACAACCTTGACCGGTATACCAGTTATGTAGACGCGAAATCGTTTTAACGATTCCACGACCGCTAAGGTTTCAAGCTCGTAGCTGTGGTAAAAGCGCTCTTCCTTGCTAGTCACTCTGCTAAAATACGCAATAGGTTTGAGAGTACCGTCATGCTGGTACTGGAGTAATATACCACCTAGTCCTTTGCAACTTGCGTCGGTGTGCAGTTCTGTTACAGCATTCCTATCATATATGCCTAAAACAGGTCGTTCTATCAGTTTCTGCTTCAATGATTGAAATGCCTGTTCCTGTTCCTCTCCCCAATACCATAATACATTTTTTTTTGTAAGCTCGGTTTTTTGTAAAGGTCGCGCGATTTCAGCGAATCCTCGAATAAACTTTCTAAAATACGATGTCAAACCGATAAACTGGCGTACCTCGTGGACGTTATCAGGCCTCTTAAATTGACTCACGCAAGTTATTTTAGCCTGTCCCGGTTGTATTCTCCCTTCAGTAATCTCGTGGCCCAAGTAATTAGCGCTAGATTTGAGAAAGGAGCACTTGTCCAAATTTAGTTTTAGATTAGCATTTTTCAATAAACTTAGTACTCGTTCCAGCAAATCCAGCCCCTCCTCAATTGTATCTAACTGTAGGCAACATGACGTCATCTAAATACAATGCGATTTCGTTAGTCACACGTTGTAACGCCATTTTGATTAGCCGAGAAAATACAGCAGGCGCGTTAGCCAAGCCAAATGGCATTTTCAAAAACTCAAACTGCCCGGAGGGCGTTACAAAGGCGGTTTTGTGAATCGAATTTTCATCTATAGGTACTTGCATATAACCTTGTGCGAGGTCTAAAGCCGTGAAATAAGCTTTTCCTGAAAGTCGCGTAAGTTGATCTTCGATATTGGGCAAAGGAAACCTATCCTTAACTGTTCGAGCGTTTAATGCGCGGTAATCCACGCATAGCCTGTGGTCACCGTTTTTCTTTTTAACAAGCACTACAGAACTTGAATAATCGGACATGGACTCACGAACGATACCTGCCTCTAATAAATCCTGCACTTTCGCGTTAACGATCTCGTTTTCCTTATGCGACAATCTATATGGCTTGCAAAACACTGGGTCCTCCGTTGTCGTTTTAATGTGCATACTAATTAAATCAGTACAGCCCAGGTCATGAGTGCCTCTCGAAAAAGAGGAATTGAATCGGTTCAGTACGCTTAAAAGTCTCATCAAATCGCTAGGGCAAAGATCACCTACATCGATATCATCGGCTGTTATCAAGCGGCGTTCACTGACGCGTCTCTCAATCATTAAAGTGTTAGGGCCGCCGTTGCACGTATTTGCATCGAGTATTTCCGCACGGGCAACTAACCTGTTTGATTCCCACTGTAAATCCTTATCACCAACGTTAATTATTTTGAGCATACAATTTGGTGACGATAAAACAGACTGGGGAATAAAGTAGGATACACCACCTAGTTCATAGTACACGGGACGCGTCAAAAACGTGTGTTCTCTTTCACTCTCATCACAGTCAATATACGCATTAAGAAAAGCATGACTTTGTTTTGGTACAACACAATTATCGCGCAAATAAACGGGGTATTTCGAAATAAAATCTGTCGAATGCAACTGTATTTGTTTTAGAACGTATTTGTATAGCTCGGAAGTGTAAACAAGCGCCGCAGAGTCTGATGTCGTAAACAAACTAATGTTTTCTTGGTTTATCATTGTTTTGCCGATTATCAAGTCGACTTTTGTTAAGTTGTACGTAGTTAATTCTACACAGCCGCGTAATATGACATTATCTACACAAAGTTCAATTTCAGCAGTGCCTTGTGAATGTGAATGTGCACCTCCGAAGCCTTTCATCACAACAGAAGACGGTGAAATAGCCAGTTCTAACGATTTAGCTTTATCAACTGTGAGTATACTGAGATTACTACCCGTGTCTATGTAGGCTTTCATCTCGCGTCCGTTCACATGCACGTTCTTTAAATACAGATCTAACGTCATAAGTTATATGCAAAATGGCACTGACCTTGGGTGTTTGTTGTGGTTGTTGTCTCGAGGTACCAGTCCCGAACCAACATGTAGCCGCAACATGACCGCTCCGCTGGCAGACCTCGCAGTGGAGTTGAGCTCTGCATTCCCGGGCTTCATGGCCTGATCTTCGGCAGGCGTAGCATAACTTCGGCAGCAACTGTGTAGACTGTCCTCGCCTCCATGAAGATCTTCTTGCAGTGGCAGTAGCTTCTACCCGTCGATAATTTTCCAGGGATGAAAGATATCCGTAGTATAACTGTTCAGGTGTGTCGCACTGGTAGGCTTTGGCATTGGCTCGTAATTCTGTAGGTAAGCCCTTGACAATGCACGAGATCGCGTCTTCGTTGTAAACCTTGCATTTTTTGAGTAATGACAGCTTATCGTGGAAATATTTTGTCATTGTCTCGTTGTAATTTTTAGCCCTTGACAGCATCTCTTCTAGTCTATCCACATAGTCCGTCGAACGAGGAAACGCCGTCTGTAGCGCGTGTTTCCATTGGTTCCACGTCAGGTTATAATCATCCAGGTCATCATACCAGTCACGTGCAGAACCGCGAAGACGTACTTGCATGACGAATTGACGATCCTGCTCGCTCCAACCATAAACTTCTCCAAGCTGGTCTATTTTGTGTAACCAGCCGATTACATTGGTGTTTCTTTCGTCAGGTTTGAATTTCGGGATGACCTCAGCTTCTGAAGACGTAATTCGCCGTCGCTTTGTCGTCAGTGGGGGTGGGGCAGAATCACTTGATGGTGAAGAAAAAAAATCCACGTTTTCTTCGTCACTGGAACAGCACGTGGCGTCATTTTTCTTCCGTTTTCTTCCTAATCCATCGACGTACGGGCCAGACATCTTCTGCATATACCACTTCTGAAGTGAAATGGAAGTTCAGGTTCAGGATGTCGATGGGCTTCTGGATGCTTCAGGAAAATTGGAATAAAATCCGTTGTTAGCGGTGTGCAGTTGTATTTTTATCAAATTGCAAGTAACAAGAGAGCCCGCATCCCGCCTAACCGCCACTTTTATACAAAATCAACCCCAGTGTTGCCACTTAAAAATAATAATTGTATATTAATGAAATAATATTAAGAAACTTATAAATTAGACGTAATGATTTAACAATTATATAAATTATCTAATCAATTATCGCCTCACTAATAAATCACCAACTCTTTATAATAATATCCTGCGAATATTTATGTTTTAGGCGTAGTGGAGATAGATGTCGCTAACAAAAGTCAGTGATTATTTTTCGCTATACAATGCCTCTAAGAATAAAATATTATTTACTTGATTATTTACAGTAAAGCATTTCAAGTAAAATAGGAAATGGCAGGCCTTCATATGATATGATTATTTTTTATATTTAGATATGATTTAGACTCAAATTTTAAATATGAAATATTTTTATTTAAATGTAAATGCTTATTCTAATTTCTTAAACTATTCCTTAAGATTTATTTACATCAGGACATTTACGATAGGTATACAAAAACTACTGTGGATACAAATATGTGTTGCTTTCCAAATGCAGGGCTACCTTTGGACTATGTTATGTTTACATGGTTTACTAAATCAATGACCTATTTCTCATAATTTTATACACTGATGAAATGATACACAATGCATAAAGTCATGCCTGTATCACTTGCAGGGTAAAATGCAGCATGCTTTTCATTTATGTCATTTCTGTATCTTCCTCTGAGTGTTGTAAGAAGTGACTAAGGGAGTTTTAAGTTGATGTGTATTGCAATTTCAGGCGACAGGCTGTCGACCTGTCACTATGGTGATACACAGCCTTCTGAATGACTCAATCTTTTTTCAGATGTTGTGTAATAGTAGGTTAGAATTTCTATACAAAAAAATTTTGGGAGTTCCCGTGCGTGTTACAGGTCGGTTCCGCTTTGGAAACTAATCTTTAGGCTTTTCTTTACCTATGCCGAACCGGGGCTTTGCTGGCCTACTTACAAAAAAAAAATGGCAACCGTTTCAAAATGTTTTCACTGGGCAAAATTTTTTTTTTTTTTTTTTTAATGTGGCAGGGCCACTGGCTTCACACCTCTTAGTATGAGGCGTATTTCGCCATTTATGTCAAGTTATAGTCAGGTCGGTAAGGTTATAGTCAAAGTAGTGTAAGGTAATTTGGCGTTACGCCGAGGAGAGTCCACAACACAGATACCTAGTCTGACGACTAGGGGCTGTGTTGCGCAGAAAATGTAGCAACAGAAACTTGATAGTAAAATTTCTGCACCACGTGGTGACCCGCTCGTCACTATTACACAATGCCGAATTTATGCCTTAATTACAATTTCCTATTTAATGTTCAGTTTAAGAATAGTTTGTTGCATAAAACACTATCAGAAATATTCACCAAACACTCAAATAAACAAGAAAAACAAAATTATAACCAATTCACATCCGCCATTACGGAATAGCAACGAACGAATCCGGGCAAAATTTTGTTATTTTGTAATAATTCAAAAATGGTAAGAGCTACACATAACTATTGTATGGAAGATATGTTAAGCGTAAATTTCTGCATATGAATGTTATCAATAACTTTTTCATAATTCAATAGTTTGCGAGAAAAACGTAGCACAACATGGCAGTTTTTGCTGAAAACTCACAAATTCGAAAGTATAAAGTAAGTAGTGAAGTTGGGGATTAAGAGTCACTCGCTGTGTGGGTAGACCATGCTACCATATCCTGCCTGATATTTAGTAACAAGCTTTCCGCTGTTTTACCCGCTGATATATTTTGAAGTAAACAAGTTAATTTTATACAAATTTTCGTCCTCTGTTTTACCACTTTAGGTGATGAATTTTTTGAAATCCTTTCTTGATATTAAATAAGATTATTCAAATAACCTCTGTGCAAAATTTCAGGGTCCTAGGTCCAGTAGTATTGCCTGTGCGTGGTATACAATTTGTATGAAAAAAGTAGAGTTTTTTCGTTGTTGCCACATTTTGTTCTTTTTTGCTATCCTAACAGGACCTTGGGTCAGAACTATTAAAGAACAGCCTCAAGGGATTGCAAAAAAATATAAATGTGGCAACTACGAACAAATTTAATATTTTTTTTACAAATTGTAAATCTATGCACAGGCAATACCACTGGACCTAGGTTCTTGAAATTTTGCGCAGAGGTTATTTTGGTTGGGTGAATTAACACCAGGAAAGGAATTTAAGAAAATCATCTCATAAGGTGGTAAAACTCAGGGTGTAAATTGGCAAAAAATTTGCTTGTTTACTTGAAAATATATTAGCGGGTAAAACCTCTGGGCAGAAAGCTTGTTACTAAGTATCAGTCAGGATACCGTAGTCTACCCACACAGTAAGTAATTCTTAATCCCCAACTTCACTACTTAATTCATATTTTAGATTTGGTGAGTTTTTAGAAAACTGCCATGTATTGAAGCGTTTTTTCGCAAGCTATTAGATTATCAAAAAGTTATTAAAGCAGGTTGTGCAGAAATTTGCGTAACATTTCTTCTATACAATGTTCATTTATAGCACTTACCAGTTTTGAGTTATTACAAAATAACAAAATTTTGGCCTATAAAAAGTTTGAAATGGCTGTCATTTTTTTGTAAGTATGCTAGCAAGGCCCCGGCTCGGAATAGCTAAAGAATAGCCTAAAGATTCGTTTCCAAGGCGGGGCCAAACTTTTACACGCGCGGGAACTCTCACTTAAGCGATCTTGCTTACTATAAATGGCGTTTTTTTATCTATTTACAATCTGCTTACCCCGCAATGGATATACGCGTGATATACTGGGTGTTACAAAACAACCAATAAATCTGAAAGGAGGTCAAGGTACTTATAAGACTGAACAACTTTCCCCATGAAACATGGGTCAAAATATGATAAAAATTGTATCTCCCATACAAAATGAACTCAATTTGTATGGCAGCTTTACTGGTTGTTTTGTAACATGTTGTATGTCTATATGTTTGTAAAAGTATTATCACTAGCCTCTATTCAGAGTTTGCTTCTTTATCCGAAACAGTAAACACTGAAATACACTTCAGTCACTAGAAATACTAGTAACCCTGGCGGTATCCACCGTAGCATCTTGACTCCTATAACTGTGGTTTGATGTCCTTATTCAGGATGAGTGCCGGATTCTGCATGTCCAGTTGGCATTGCGCTATATCACTAAGGGCGCCTTGGATCTTGTCTAGCAGACTTTCGCCTTGACGGACAACCTGGAAAAGATGAATTGGCTTTTCTTAAGAAAAATCAATAAAATTACAATTCTCATAAAAATAAGTGCTGTGTGGTGCTAGCTTACCCCATAGCATCACCCTATATCTTACCCTTGGGTATCGTAAAATGTGATAAAGGATTTGAGAGTTAAGGCAATTTAAGTAGACCTGTGTTAATCCAAGGCAATTTACGGCGACCATGTGGTTAACTATAGTCAGACAGATATTCAGACAAGGTCATAAACTCTGTCGCCTTTCACAAAACAGTGGTGGCAGTAGTATTCTTAGCCGCTACCACTTTATCAAACTTAATACTTGTTTGTCAGAACTACCAAGCCAGTTTCTCAACATACCTCTTCCAATTTCTCAGCAGCCTCTTTATTCTCAGCTTCCAAACGCCTTAAGCTCTGCACCTGCAGTTCAGTAGAGCTTTCTTCACTAGGCAAAGACTCGATTAGAGTGTCGATATCTTTAGCGCAGCGCGAAATCAACGTAGCAAACAGTACTGCATAGTCTTCCTGGTTTTGCTGTTGTTGAGGTGTCTGGGAGCCGCTGCGATCGAAACCAGGGAATTTGCTAGGCGTGGAGAACTGCTGCAAGATACCTATGCTGTTGCAGAAGTGTTCAGCTTGCTGAAAATGGACAAAATTGGAAATTGATTTGGGTCACAACAAACGGTGCTTTTAACGAGAGATTTTAAGAGTATGTACCTGGTTTATAGTATCCTGAAGTTGTGTTAGGCGGTCCGCCATTGTGGGAACGTAAGATTTAAAAGATATAGATTAATTTCCACTAAAGAATAATAAATTACACACGATTATTCGCAAAAACCGCTAGCGTCGTGAAAGCAAAATTACTGACAGTGACAGATAAATGAATGAACAACTCGATGAACAATAGAATGGATTGACCGGTTAATGAACGATGATTGAAAGTAGTGGCGCCCCCGATTCGCCTACTTCACGCATAGTTACCGATTCTATTAATAGATGGCGCTATCAAAATTTATAATATCAAGGTTATAGGATCGACGACGTTACCTATTATTAAAAACTTGATGAATTTTCAGACCATAAAATCTTTTAAAAGTTTTAACTACCGGTACAAGTGTATTACTTTTTATAATCTCAATATGAACTTCAAAAGCATGCAAAAATAATATCGTAAACTATAAATGAAATGAAATATTTCAAATTAGTTCCTTTTAAATACATACATACATACATACATACATCACGCCTTTATCCCTTGCGGGGTAGGCAGAGCGTCAACGACCGTAAAAGTACGGTCGTTATCGCCACGTCTGACACATATTTGAGGGCCGTTTTAGCTATTGTCGTGTATCGCTATAGTGACAGATTGTCAGCCTGTCGCCTAAAATTGCAATACACATGATACCCTCGAGTCCTTTAGTCGCTTCTTACGACACCCACAGGAAAGAAATGGGGTGATGCTATTCTAAGCCGGCATCACACGGCCAAATTTCCTTTTAAATTCACTAGGGATATAGGCGTAAATAATGTACCTATGTAGGTATGTAAATTCTTATAACTAAGTGAATGTGATGTGATAATTACAATAGACTTTAATAAGTGTAAATACTGTGGCACAATAAAAGACCGATAGACCTTAAGGCGTATTTAATAAATAACGTCTATTTAACTTAGTTAAAAAAAAAACTTTAGGATTCAAATTAAAGCATCGTCAATTTGCACTGAATTATATTTTGTTTATTGTTAAGCAGTGTACATATTGTTAAAAACTACGACTAGAATTAAAATATCACAATCCTGTAACAAAATATTTTGAGAAGTTTCCTAGAAAGATACTTATTTATTTACAGAAACAAATTGTTAATGAGGGTGGTTTAATAGCATTATTAAAAAAAGTTCAGCAAACTTAAGGCATCAACTGACTAGAAGATATTTAAATAATTACTGAGATAAATGTAGTGAATATACAGTGCTAAATCTTGATGAACGTTCATTTACTGTGATACCGAACTATGGAGTGGTATATTTACTTTTCTTATTTAAACTACTGCTATTTTCTCTAAAGTACTTGAGTATTGCATTTATAATGAAATCATACATAGTCATCTAAAATAAAAGTTATACTAACAAAACAAAGTTAATTTTACATCATTCAATTTCAACATTTTAAGCAGCATATTTACTTAGTACTTACTTATTTCTTAAATTGGACCTTAACAAAGTAGATATGATTTAATGGAGATTTCATGAAACTATTAAAAATTAATAAGATTTATTAAAAATTATAAATATAGTGTAAAATTTTACTAGTGACCGTCGTGACCGATAGCGAAAATACAGTTCAGGCTGGTGATGAGGAAAGGAACAACTTTCCCCAAGGAACATAGGTTATATTATAGGAAATCTTGGACCTCCTAAACAACATTGCCGATCAGCTCATTTGATTATGGGACTATGGGAGTTCCTATTTTTTTTCTTCTTATTTCGGTAGGTATGTTTCACGGGGAAAGTTGTTCTTTATCGCCTGCCTAACCTGTATTTTCGCTATTAGTCACTAGTAAAATTTCACCCTATATTATTTTTAGAAAACTTGCAAAATTTAAATTTGGGTATCATCACATCATTATCAATCATAAATATATGTTTAAATTGCATATCAACATTACGGTTTGTATATGAAAAGCTTATCTATCAAGTTATGATTATATATCTTTTTTTAATTAAGTAATGAAAAGTATTACAGATATGTGAAATTTAAACAGGTAGGTACAGGTTCATTTAAAACATTTAAATTAACTGATTATTAAATACTTTAAAACAACAAATATATCATTCACAAACAAAACATACCTACAGCAAATTGTCTTTCTAGAATAAGAAGATCAAAATACTATGGAGAGTATAACTTTTGTATCAATGGAATAAAAACAGCAAGCAACGACACAACACCACTTGAGTGAAATGGACTTAGTTAAACAGTCTTTCAGGATGAAAAAGTTCCTTAATTCTTTAAATTACAATCATTACTGTATTTTTCAATAAAAATAACGAATAAAACTAAATTAACTAACAAATAAAAACAATTATATACTTAACTAAGTAACATAATGGTAATCGCAATGTGTCATGTTACTGTGAGAGATGCATTTGAATTTACAGCCTTTGGCCTTTGACTACTTAAATTATATGTATAATACCTACATAGGTAAATATGATTTGTGAACTTACTAAGTGATTAAGTATAAATTATTTAATGCACGTATGAATCAACGATATTTAGTCTATTATATCATCTACATAAAAAAATAGGTACAACCTACAGTTCTGTGTAGTTTTATCGAGCTAAAACTCCCAGTTTATTTCTTAACTGTGAATCTGCTGGCAAAGCTAATGCCCATTTCCGTAATCCGACGAGCATGACGGAACTCAACACCAAAATAGCTCCCAATACAGAGTATTTGCCCGGTATTTCGTTGAAAAACATAACTTGCCATAGAAAAGCGAACACTATATCGGCCGATCGAGCAATAGCTACGGGACCAGCTTGTTCCATTTGCAACGACATTGTTAGCAAAATTTGGCCTAGGTAGCTGAAAAGGGCTAAACATACTACTAAAAATCTCTCAGTTCCACAACTTGGCATACATAATACACCTAAAATGAAAGAATAAAATAAAGTTTGTAAAATAGCAATAGCACCAAAATTCACCATAACCACTGAAAAATGCAAGCCTTTTAGTACTCGCAGTAAAACGTAAGCATTTGCTCCAAATATAGTTGAAACAAAAGCAGCAAGAGCTCCACGGAGTTTGCTATAATTTTCATTATGTTCTGCTGTTGGATCATCCCCAAATAAAAATGGGGGGTGAGTTATTAAAACCACTCCAATTAGCGTTAATATTATTGAAATCGTATTCCATATTCCGCAAGGTTCTTTTAGAAAAACTCTTGCAAATAGTGCTACAAACACTGGCACTGAGAAAACTATTACAGAGGCATCTGCTAAAGGCATGTTCCGAAAAGCATAAAAGCTTAACATTAAACCTATAGTTCCCACTATAGAACGTAAAACAAGAAACACGCGCTTGCCTTCAGGGAAAACTGGCTGTTCTGTATAAATAACTATAGGTATTGTAGGTAATAATACTCCTATGAAACGGAACATTGCTAATTGCATTGGATCTATGTTTACGAGGCTTTTCACGATCACTGAACATAAAGAAAAGAATAATGAAGACAATGTTGCAAGTATCAAACCCAAGTACGGACATCTTTTGATCAGGGGCCGTTTGTTTTCCAGTAAATTCGGTAAAGTCTCATCTCCACTTCCTGCGGAAAGATCCACAAGGTGCTGAAGCTCCAAATGCTCAGGCATAGTTGAAAAATGACCTGAAACCGCACCCCTACACAATACATAACGTGAAAAATTAATGTATTAATAATTTAATTTGATTCAATGTACAAACCTTTTCAGCATCAATGTTTTATATTACAGCTAACCCAATGTTTTCTCATTCAACTTAAAAATAATTTGCAGTGTTTTTATGTCTCGAAGTCATTATTTTTTTGGGTTTTCCACAGTAGTATCAAATGTAGAGTCAGAACGTCGGAAAATTGTCGGAAAATCGGAAATGACAAATACGTTCATCGCTACGCTAGTACCGCTACCGCCTATTCGAGAACTGTGCGGAGTGCGCGTGTTACATTAGCACAGCCGCTGCGTGAAATGGAACCTCGAATGGAACTTTTATTTCCTCAGTAAAATACTATTGTAAAATAACTGTGAAATACTAGTAAAGTAAATAACAGCGAAAGCATGGCAACACAAATTCCTGCGACTGGTTTTCGTTCAAAAATTTGTCTATTATTGACAGTTCGGGAATCGCGATATGTCAAATACTGAGGGAGGGAGGGCCGAGGCGAAGGAGGAGAAGAGGAAAAGTGAATCACGAAAGCAGTGGTCAGTTCTGTTTTTTTCAGTGAATTTCGTGATGAAATTGGGAGACTTTATGTAATTAGGTACCCAGGAAAATTCAGCGCTTTATACTTCCTATTTTACTTAAATTTTCAGGAAAATAAAGCATACACCTAGCTGCTAATTCACAACGCGTACTGTGAGAATTTTATAAAGAAACTGCCCATATTTCTTATTTACAATGCCGGTGAGTGATCTATACGCTTGCTAGATAACTATCCGATCCTTCGAACGTATTTTCAATGCGTTTTTCTTGTTTTCAGGCGTACCACTCGACTCTCACGGACTACACCCAGTCCGTTGGTAACTTGGCTATTCTTCCGCTCCGGACGACGTTCAGAGGCCCCGCCCCGAGCGACCCGAAGCTCGAGCTTGATATCATCGACGAGGCGCTCAACTACTTCAAAGCAAATGTGTTTTTCAGGTTCTATGAGATAAAGGTTTGTGCCTCATGTATCCTGTTTATATAGACTGATATTGTAAACAGTAGTAGCTCGCTCTGCCCGTTCTCACATGATATGGGTATTAAATGCAATGAAAAAATAGACCTTATTGCTTGAAATGAGCAGAGCTGTTTTTTTGAATCAGGCCACAACAATATCCTTTTTGTTTTAATTGTTTGAATGATGAACAAATTCTGTTCAGTACCTACATAACTTTGTGCTATTTATTGCATTGAATAAACAGAAATACAAATAAGCAATCTTAATGCTAGATGCGCGCAACAGGCCCTAGTCGACCTAACTTTCCATAAATGCCAAAAAATGTCTTGTCTCATAAGGTGTGAAGCCAGTGGCATTGCCACACTAAATATAAAAATAAAATGCAAGATATCTTCCACTGAATTTGTTTTTTGCTGAATGGTTTCCAGTCTGATGCTGACCGAGTGCTGATCTACCTGACCCTCTACATCTCGGAGTGTCTGAAGCGGCTGCAGAAGTGCTCCAACAAGAGCCAGGGCCAGCAGGAGATGTACATGCTGGCTATATCCAAGTTTGACATCCCTGGCGAGCCCGGCTTTCCTCTGAATGCTGTGTATGCTAAACCTTCTAGTCCCCAGGAAGGTGGTAAGTGGTATTCATTTCTTATATTAAAATTAGTTAGAAATGCACAAAGAATTCTATTACTGAACTTTTTGGGTAAATGTTTTAATGTATGGCAATTCCCCCAGAAGGGGGAGGCCCTTGTCCAGCTGTGGACTATTGTGGCTGTTAATGTGGGGAGGGATAATGAAATGATTAGTTTTTTTAAAAGGAAATTCTTATCATAACTGCCTGAAGTTCCAATTTATAAATCCTAGGCGAGTACAGTTTTAATTTATTTACTATTTATGTCTCACCATAAAAACTTTTCTATTTTGAACTGTAGGTATTGTAACTGTTTCTTTTTTACAGATTTGATGAGACAGTATTTGCAACAACTCAGACACGAGACTGGTGGAAGAGTTTGTGAAAAGGTAAGACTAATTAAATGCACTTGTAAATAGATATGCAAAATACTTTCATGGGTTAAAAAAGCTTGTATCTAAAGGAATTTATCAAAATAAAAAAAGCACTGTCCATTAAATGTGTGAGCAGACATTACGCATACATACATTACATTACTCACATACATTACATTTTATTCTGTAATTTTTAAAGGGGAGAGAATTCAGTTTTATTGGCTGTTTGGTTCCAGCATTCCTTTGTTAACTATAATAATTCTTAAATATTTTTTTATTGTTAACAGGTGTTTGCCACAGAAGATGGGAAACCAAGCAAGTGGTGGCTCTGCTTCGCCAAGAGGAAATTCATGGACAAATCCCTATCTGGCCCCGGACAGTGAAAATCATAGCCAAAGTCACATTCTACTTGTAAAAGCATTTATTTTAATCCACATTCTTTACATGAGACTTACAACTACTTAGTATTGTAAATAATAATTATGCATTAAATTGACAATATTTTAAAACTGATGTTGACTGAGATTAAAATTGTCATGACTATAAATGATTTTGTAATGTAAGTTACATTCGAACCGTGTTTAAAATATTGTCAAAAATAAGTAAATTGCTTAGAAAATTCCTTTTTACATAAATATTAGTGTATAAATCCATATAATATAAAATTTTAACTACTTAATTCAGTGCTTTTATTCTTACAGAATGAAGATTGAAATATCCTTCACTTTTAGATCATCATACAATTCATATAGAATATTCAATATAGGTACATATTTTTTACATAGGTAGATTTATATCAAAAATACTTACACTTATTTATATTACTAGCTGCCCGTCAGCGGTTTCACCCGCTGCAACCCATCTTTTACCCCTTTAGGGGTTATAAATCGAAAATCCCTGAAACACGTAAGTACTCAATTTTTTTAGCTGTTTGATCTAATTCCAAGTTTTGAAACAGATCGCATTTAAAAATCATGATTTTCCTTACAAACATTTAACCCCTTTTTTACCCCTTTAGAGGTCGAAAACCGAAAACCCCGGAAACACGTATTTAATTTTTTTATCTTTTTCATCTAAGTAATCGAAATTTTTTAAATGTGATCTGTTTAAAAAGTTTCGATTAGATGAAAAAGATAAAAAAATGTGTTCAGGTTTTCATTTCGACCTCTAAAGGTAATATTTAATGAGGGTTTATTTTTTAAACAGATCACATTTAAAAATAATGTTTTGCCATGCAAACTTTTAAACCCTTTTTTACCCCTTTAGGGGTTAAAAATCGTAAATTCCTGAAACACGTGTTTTCTTTTTTAAGCTCTTTGATCTAATTACAAATTTTGAAACAGATCGCATTTAAAAATAATGATTTTCCATACAAACTTTGAACCCCTTTTTTACCCCTTTGGGGGTTAAAATTTGAGGTAAAGAATATTTAAAAACCTGCTCCATAACTTACTCTATATAGTACTTAAAAAAACCGCATCAAAATCTGTTGAGGGGTTTTAAAGATATAAGGAAACATACATACAGACACGGAAAGGGACTTTACTTTATACTATGTATTGATAAGTAAATTACTATTGAACACAACTGAAGAGCTGCTGAGCTTTATATTACGAGTATAACATCACACTGTAAGCCTGGCGTAGGTAAGAAAAGACTAACATTATTGACGAGCATCTATCCTTTGGCATAATCAGTTCAGATAGATGTGAATGGCATGAAAATCAAAAACCAGTTCTCGATTTTACGAAACTACAGACTACAAATTGTACAGGTGAAATTCGATGTACATTGCGTAGCCGGTTTAATAACACAGGATAATAATGGCTAACCGACTACGCAATGTACATCTAATTTCACCTGTAGAAATGTAGCCTGCACTTTCGTTGCATAGGCCACAGGGCGCCGGCTCCAAGACATAGTTTTGTAAACACTATGGCAGTTCAATAATTTCAGCCTGGTTTGTTACTAGACACCATACTCCTTGATGATCTGCCCGGCGATGACCAGTCGCTGTATCTCAGACGTGCCCTCGTAGATCTCGGTGATGCGCGCGTCGCGGTAGTGTCGCTCGGCCGGCATGTCTGACACGTAGCCCATACCGCCCAGGATCTGCAAAAGATCATCAGATGATATGCATTCTCTTCAACATCAAATATCAATATAAATGATAATTTAAAGACAGTTTGATTGTGAGACACTCCAACAAAAAGGATATTGGACCTTTCGTTTAATGTGTATTAGAACTACTGGACTATTTGTTTTACTAATGATTGCTTCCAAATAAAACGTTTTTGTACGAGGACAAATTTCACCTATTTCATGTAGGTGGCTTGAGTGAGGTAACAGGGTAAACAGCAAAGAGGGAATATAAGGTAAGTTTTTTTTTACCTGAATACACTGATGCGACAGGAACGTAGCTGCCTCAGAAGCGGCCAGTTTCGCCATCGCCGCTTCCTTGGTATATGGCTTCTTATTATCCTTCAGCCAAGCAGCCCTCCAGGTCAATAACCTCGCTGACTCCAGTTGTAACGCCATATCTGCCAGCTTGTTCTGGATGGACTGTAGTTTGGTGATCGGTTTGCCGAATGCGATGCGTTTTGAAGCGTATTCCACTGCTACGTCTAACGATGCCTGTGGATATAGGTGAAACAAATTAATACACAGTGTTCATAGAAAGTACTGAAATATTTTTAGTTATTGGTGGAATACCAAAACAGCCTACATACCTAGGTAATACAATTCAGTGCAAAAAGTATGATGAAAAAAAAAACAGAATTTTAATTTGAAAAATTGCATTGATTCATTGAAGTATCAAACAAAGCTATGATATTTAAGAACACTTATTTAATTTCATTTTATATCTCACCTGGGCAATACCCAAAGCTTGTGAAGCAATACCAATCCTGCCTGCATCCAAGGTCATCATGGCAATCTTAAACCCAAATCCGGGCTCACCCAGAATATTCTCTTTGGGAATCTCGCAATCTTCAAACATAAGAGAGCAAGTTGATGATGCTCTGATACCTAGTTTATCCTCCTTTTTACCTAATTCTAGTCCTTTGATTGGCTTAGGTACAATAAATGCTGAAATTCCTTTGTGTTTCAGACTTTTATCCGTAGTTGCGAAGACTACAGATGCTTTGCTTTCGTAACCGTTAGTTATCCAGCATTTTGTGCCATTTAGGACCCATTTGTCACCCTTGTCTTTTGCTGTAGTGCTGGCTGCTCCGGCATCTGAACCGTTACCAGGCTCTGACAGGGCAAAGCATCCAACGGGATCACCTGTACAATACAAGTAGCTGTTTTAAATAAAGTTTGAACTCTAATAAAATAAAACAACATGAGAAAGAACCATTTTTTTATTGGTGCACTTTAGTTAGAGAGTAAGCCAGTTGCATAAAGTTTGCAACGGAGAGTGAAAAGGGAGAATAAAAAAAAGTAATTAGAATATGTTAAAACAAATGATGTTGGTAAAAGAAAACTGAAGGCAGTTATACCTAGGTAGGTAATTACTTATCAATAATAAATACCTACTAAACTGGCTTGTAATCAAAAGAGACAACAATGTAAATATGATTGTACCTGCACAGAATGGTGTCACAAATTCCTGTTTCTGCTTATCAGTTCCCCAGCCCATCACAGGTCCAAGGTATAGAGAATTATTGACTGACATGATGACTCCGGCCGATGCGCAGCCCCTGGATATCTCCTCCAAGGCTATCGCGTACGCCAGGTAGTCCAAACCAGCCCCGCCTAGCTCTTCTGGTACTGCTATAGACATCAGACCTAGTTCTCCCATTTTCTTGATGGCATCAGCAGGATATAGGTGCTCTCTATCGAACTTTGCAGCGTTAGGTTTCAGCTCCCCTTCCGCGAAGTCCCGGCAGGTTTTGTACAACATTTGGTATGTGTCTGGGAGGGCGGAGAGGGAAGCTATGCATCTTGACTGCCGTACGGCTGATGGTGCTGAAAATAGTAGGGGTTTGGAATGCAATAAAAATGCTTGATCTTGAAAAGTTTTATAATGTGTATCATTAAGGTTAGAATGACTTTAGGAACTTACCAAAGATCTGGATAGTCTTGGAAACTGCACCTAACATTTTTAAGCGCAATTAATTAAAACAAAACACTGCAAAGTATGATAAAAATTAACTAACAACAAATAAATCGGGTACTTTGACCTCTGTTTCGTTCAGAAATTAATACGACCTTGAGAAAACCATTGACAACCTTGTTGACAACTCACTGTATTTTTCGAAACAGACAAAACTAGCTCTTTCTCTCTTACTCCTAAGCAAATGCGCTTTAAAAAGACAGAGACAAAACTAGAACAGCGAAAATCAAGTGAGTGCAACGCCACCTATCACACATTTGTTGCAACTTACTTACTTGTCAGCATAGACTTATATATATAAACTAGCGTTCTTGTCAGTGCGTACTTGTGATACTTGTCAAACAAAAACATCTCGAAAATTTTGTAAAACAACAAAAATATAAAAATACAATGAAATAATGGAATTATTACTAAAATTCGTCCCCTCAAATCCTTTACGGTTAACTGCTTCTAGGATATTATTAACACATGTGGCCCACTACACCAGGTAAGCGCGAATTTGGTTGTTATTTGAATTTGCCAATTACGTACATAACCTTAAAAGATTTTCGTAATTTTTAGACTAGCAGAGGTGGGTAAGCTAGAATCGCCTAAAACCAGTGGGAAATACGACACTGGGCAGTTGATTCTGCACAAAGTGTTTGGGTACCGGGGGGTGATTCTGTTTCCCTGGTTGGCGCGGGTGTACGACCGAGATGTTACCAATAAGAAGGAGTCTACCGAGGCTGCTGGCAACACAGAGAGGTCTGGAGACTCCCTGTCGAACGTCGGCAAGGAGGTGAAGGGCCGGACGCACACATTCTACCAGGTCCTCATAGATACGAGGGATGCTCCGTACATAGTAAGTTTTATGTTTACTTTTGCTTTTAGAATAGGTACAGCTTCTGTTGGCTTAGTGTTTTAGAATAACTATTTTATTTTTTGGTTGGATACCTTTTGTTGAGTATAGGTACCTGTACTATTATGTATTCTGTGGTATAGGTGTGTAGGAGTTGGAGTATAGGTCTTATTGCTTATAGGTAGGCTTGAGGTCCTATAAAACATGAAGAAAAGATAAAAATAAAAATTCTGACACTGAAACCAATGTGCTTTAGCGAAAATAGTTTAATCCACAGTTAAAATTACCTACTTCTTGATGTTATCTTGTGATTGAAGCACATAGATTGTACTGTTTTTGAAAAACAGTAATGATAATGATTCAGCAATTCAATACTTATATCTATTATTTTGTATAATTCCGCAGATGAAGAATAGATTCTGAATTAGCAACATTATTGTTTGCCTCTTTATCACATTCTATCATATTACAATCCATGTGAGCAGGATGTCAGCAATAATTTTGCCAATTCGGGATCCATTCCTTATCTGCGCAATTTCAATAGTTTATTAATATTGTTGTGATTGCATTATTTTGGCTGTGCAAACTCACGTCGACATGAGACCTGAATGGAAAAGAAAGGTAAAAATTGCAAACATGCTTTTATTGGTGTAATGTGAAACTAATTGTAGATTAGAAAATTTTTGATCAAAATTCATTACATGAAATAACATGTAAAATGCATTGGCATCTACATTCTTTAATAAACATGACAACATGCTTAATTTTTTTACCTTTCTGTTCATATAATAAATCACACCAACCTACTTTTGTGAGGGACCAAGTTTACTGCTTTTTCATAAGTATAAGTACTAACAAAAACTAGTAAAGTTGATCCTTTGCAGTGGCGGACAAACGACTAAAGACGGAGTGGCGGTCCGCCCCGGGCAGCAAGTCCCAGGGGGGCATCAAAATGGCCTCCATGCTCCAAGGACCGAATCGTAGCTAAAGTTATTTACGATTTGATAACAGGAGTTCAAGTTCGAAGGCTGTTTTGTTGCCCCCAGGACTTGAATTCTAATAAAGATTTTTACGATTTGATCAAAGAAATTTGGAGGCTATTTTGATGCCCCCCAGTACTTTTAGAGTTCGAAGGCTGTTTTGTTGCCCCCAGGAATTTAATCGTTAATAAAGTTTTTTTTCGATTAGATCAAAGGTGTTCAGAGGCTTTTTTTGTTGCCCCCCAGGACTTGAATCGTAAATAATAGTAGTTTATGCAACTGTCTTATAATGAGAGGCTTTAGGATGTGAGTGTCTGTTTATCACACGAGGGGCAGCCGAGTGTGATAATAGTTTGACACGAGTATTCTAAAGCCTAATTATATGCGGTTGCATACACTATTTTATCTACACTCTACAAGAAAAACTATGAAAAATAATTCTTACCTCTGCACTGCACTATGGTAATTGCAAGCCTATCTACTGAACCACCAACTGAACGACTTTTGTACATAAGTAACTTTTTAACTAAACATTAAAATGGAGCCTCATAAAACTGAACAACTTTTTAAATTAAAAAGCATTTATTGGTAAATTTTAATTCGGAAAATGATTTGAAGCAAAGATTTAATAATAAATAAGTCCTCATAATTTCAAGTGTCGTCCCACCCGGGTGACATTTGTTTTTTTTTATTTGTATTACTGTTGGCTCAGGAAATAAAAAAGCGGCATATTCGTTTTTTTTAATACTAGACATTACATTCCATTACGGTTCAAATTTTTAGTATGGAAATTATTTTTCAAGGCTGCATACCGTACGTACCTACTTTCGATTCTGTAAAACGAATAATACGAAATGAGTGTAGATAAAGTTATTTACGATTTCATCAAAGGAGTTCGGAGGCCATTTTGATGCCCCCAGTACTTGATAGCAGCCGCTGGTAGGGCAGGCTTATTTAAAATATTTAAAAACATTATTATATTAAGTGACACGGCGTATCTCCTCGCTGCTTGTCTTTTTAACGCGAAGTATCGAGCTCGTTTCTTTCGCTAACAACGTGCGTGACCCTCATGTCTTTCGAGCACGCTTCGATAGCAAACACCGTGTGTCTCCTCTCATGCCTTTTAACGCGGATGGTCTAGCTCGCTTCGCTCACAAGACTTGTAGTCATGGTGCAGCACGGTGTGTCTCCTCGCATGTCTTTTTTAACGCGAAATGTCGAGCTCGCTTCGCTCGCATAACTAGTAGTGATAGTACAGCACGGTGTGCCTTTTTAATGCAAAATAACTAGCTCGCTTCGCCCGCATAACGTGCATAGTGATGGTGCAGCACGGTGTGTCACCTCGCATTCCTTTTTAACGCAAAATTTCAAGCTCGCTTCGCTCGCATAACGTGTAGTGATAGTACAGCACGGTGTGTCTCTTCGCATGCCTTTTTAACGCGAAATGTCGAGCTCGCTTCGCTCGCATAACGTGTAGTGATGGTGCGGTGGTGGTAGGTACGGTGTGTCTCCTCACATGCATTTTTAACGTGAAAAGCCGAGCTCGCTTCGCTCGCAATACGTATAGTATTAGTGTGGCGAATAGCGAAGCGTGGTTTTTATCTTGTTTTTGTTGAACTGAAATGTTAAACTCCCTTTGCTCGTAATGCATATTCTGCCTGAGTGGTGCATTGCTGTGACCCCCCTCCCCCCACGATCCTTAGCTGTATACGCCACTGTACCTACCTAAATACCAATAATGAAGTTCTTAAAAAGGGTTTTACATCAAAGACATTTTCTGTCGCTGGGGGGCATCCGACGGCTTGACCGCCCCGGGCGGGCATCCGACGGGGTTAGTCCGCCACTGATCCTTTGTATAATTTAGTTGATATTTTGGCGATAGTACCTACATACCTGCATTCAAGCATCAGAGCTGTAGTCATAGGTATCAAAGAACTAAAAGTAATGCTGAATTTTTATTTTAGTAAATTCATATTGCTGCTCTCAACAGACTTTATTTACGCATCACTACTCGGGCCGTGAAAATGAGGATGTGCTTTATATGCATTACCTAATGTAATTCTTTGTTATAATATAACTTTACTTCTAAAGTCATCCATTTATCATCATAAAAAATGTTGTGCATCAACTTTGTATGTTGGAGGATAATTTATGCCAAATTAATTATACCACAAGGTGTAAATTGCCCAAAAAAAAAAAATACGCGGTTTAAACGCTTTTTTATATGCAGTAATATTTTTAACACACTTTCAACGCGCTTATAGTCGAGTAGACCACTCGTTGCATTCGCCGTCTTAAGGCTGTCATATGGCGCTCCCTTTCCTACTTGGGTGTAAACTCAATTGCGAAAGGGAGCGCCATACGGCCGCGAATGCAGCGACTTATTTTATTTTATTTTATTTTATTTTATTTTATTTTATTTTATTTTATTTGGGAAGCTTACAGCCTTCTTTACAAAACAAATGACAAAATATAATAATAAATGCCAATTACAAGCTACCACAGATAAACAGAATTTTTTACAATCCAAAAAAAGAAGAAGTAAAAAAAAAAATAACAATCATTAATTGATTAAGTTTGGTTCCTTACACAACATTTTCTTTATACTGTAGGTACTGCAACAGAAAAGATCAAACCGAGACTTATCTACGATAAAGTTGTTTTTGGTAAGGTTACAAAAAAAAGTATATCTTCTTCGACAAAAAACCTCACAAAAAAGTTAGGCGCGCAGCGAGTGCGTGTTAAAAATTAGACTTCATACAAAAAAAAAAACGCTAGACAAGCTTTTATGAGGTAAGGCCTTTAGCTTCCTACCAACTAATCTTTCCAATAATCTCTCCCAGCGCGCGCAGACAGAAGCGGTGACTTTCCTCGGCAACCAGGAGTCAAGCCGTAGTCTGTACGCCATCCCAGGGCTGGACTATGTAGCACATGATGACATCATTCCGTACACGTCTGTGGAGCGAGTGCCGCTGCAACATGAACTGTTTGATAAATTCCTCATGCACAACCCTGACAAAGGTGAGCTTCTTCTTTTCTAGTGGGACACTGGGTTCAACGATCTGATGTATCCTGGTGTCAGAGTTTTTCAACCGCCTACTACCTACAAGTAGCATGCCTCTGACATGGTTGGGTAACGAACGACCACCGTTTAAGTTATCATAGTTAGCAACCGAGACCGACGGCTTAGCTTGCCTCCGAAGCACTGAACCATCTTACTTTGGGACAATCAGGTTGAACCATCTGATTGTCCGAAAGTAAGATGGTTTCGTTGCCTTCAATGTCCCAACCAGACTGGTAACAAGGTCACGAAATGATAAATTTTAACTTTGTGAAGTGACCCACAAAATAAAAACACGACTTTATCTCTAAATGATATGTATAATCTCGAGTATACTCACTACCTACCGTTTGATTACAGATCCACCGTTCATAGCGCAAGAGACGCTGCGGGCGTGGCAGAAAAAGAACCACCCCTGGCTCGAGTTGAGCGATGTGCACCGCGAGACGACAGAAGGGGTCCGAGTCACTGTCATACCCTTCTACATGGGCTCCAGGGAGTCGCAGAACTCCGCTGTGTATTGGGTAAGTGATAAGTGACTATTTACCCATACAAACTATACCACAGTAAGGCTGTTGAATAGGCCATATTTGACAGAAGGGGTCCGAGTCACTGTCATACCGTTCTACATGGGCTCCAGGGAGTCGCAGAACTCCGCTGTGTATTGGGTAAGTGATAGATAAGTGACTATTTACCCATAGAAACTATACCACAGTACGGCTGTTGAATAGGCCATATTTGACAGAAGGGGTCCGAGTCACTGTCATACCCTTCTACATGGGCTCCAGGGAGTCGCAGAACTCCGCTGTGTATTGGGTAACTGACTATTCTCCCATACAAACTATACCACAGTACGGCTGTTGAATAGGCCATATTTGACAGAAGGGGTCCGAGTCACTGTCATACCCTTCTACATGGGCTCGAGGGAGTCGCAGAACTCCGCTGTGTATTGGGTAAGTGACTTACCAAACACTCAAAGAAACTACCCCATGGAAACTATACCAAACCAGGCCTGGCGCACTCCGCGGCGTAGGTATAGAGTTGCAAGTACGTGCGGCGACACCCCCGGGAAGGTTAGTCAGTTGGTTGCCGCGCGCCGCACGTTACGCGCGCGCTCCGATGCCGTTCGCATTTCTTCACGAGATTTATTTTATTTTATCAATTCTGTATTAAGTAACTCAGCTTCCTACTAGACGTGTGCGCCGCGCCGCCGCGCCGCCGCCGCCGACGATTTCGGTCACGCCGCCGCCGCCGATGGTTATACCGGCGTGAAATCGGCGTGAACTTAAATGTGACATTTTTTATATAATTTGTATCGGAAGTCCTTTGATTGGCGGAATAATGTATTAAAATAACTTTGTTTACTATGATTATGGCATGCTGATTACTACAAGGACAGTCAAAATGGACCTCATTGGACTATTGAAGTCAGGGTGAACAGCGGCTGCCCTCAGGAAGGTGTCCTGTCCTCCCTGCTCTGGTCGATTGGAGCGGACTGTCTGCTCAACGATCTGAACTCGGCTAACCTTCCCACGCAAGGGTACGCCCCCATATGATGTCAGATCTCATGCAGAACGCTCTAAGGATTGTTTAACGGTGGTGCAAGGACAACCGATTTTCGCCTAATGCCGGCAAAACCGTTATAGTTCCGTTCACAAGGAGGAGGAATTTGGAAGGACTGCGGCCTCCCACACTCTTCAAGAGAACGGTAGAATTTTCAATGAGGTTAAATATCTGGGCACGCACATGGACCACACGCTCATATTATGGAACCAACGCATAGACAAGACAGTCAAGAAAACAAAGTCTGCGCTAGGCACAAGCTGTCGCCTGGCAGGGCAAATGAGGTATTAAGCCAAAATACACGATGTGGCTGTACACCGCCGTGGTGAGGCCTATGATCACCTACGGCTGTGTAATACGGGCCAGAAGATGTTCATGACCACCTACATCAATACCTAAATGGACTCCAGAGACTTGCTTGCTTGATAATAACTGGGGCCATCTCCTCGACGCCCACTTTGGCCACGGAGGCGCTGCTTAACCTGAAGACACTTCACATTTTTGTGCAGAAAGAAGCTAGAGCGTCCATGGTTAGAGCGATTGAGATGGGAAGGGAGAGCTGGCACTCGAGTGTCATGAGAAACCTGAGGGAGAGTGTAATGAATATTCCGCTCATGACAATGTCATCTGATGCGATGACGTTAACACATAACTTTGTGAGGTTCTTCAAAGTTATAATATCCGAAAGGGCTGAATTGACGGAAGACACTATTCCTCCCATTTTCAGGAAGGCTGAACTTGTATGGGTTCACGGATGGGTCCAGGAGAGAGGGAAGTGCTGGCTCTGGAGTGTTCTGTCAGAAACCCAAGGTCACCGGGTCTATTAGCCTGGGAACATTCGCAACCGTCTTCCAGGCTGAGATGTACGCTATCATTGAATCTGTGCATCTCAGCCTGAAATACGAAGGCAAAAGGATACTCATCCTATCGGACAGTCAGGCCGCGCTAAAGACATTACAATCCGATAACGTGTGTTCCAAGCTGACCATGGAGACCATTGCGCTCCTGTTTGTGTGACTTTGGGCTGGGTCCCAGGTCACTCAAACATAGGAAGAAATGAGACAGCAGACGAACTGGCTGGGAAGGCCTCCGGTCACGACTATGGGGCCGGAGCCCAACCTAGGCAACAATAAGCCTGCACCTCGTAGAGTCCTAAACATATAGGTGAATCAGCGAGCCCAAGAGCTCTGGAAGAGATCAGCAGGCCTAACACACTCTAAGCTGCTGATACGGGGATTCTCCCAGACGTATACTTCCGTGATACTATCAATGAACCGGAATAACCTCAGGATGATTACAAGGGCCTACTTGATGATGGTTTCTTACGTGAACCAGGAGAATCAAGTGATAATAGTTTTTTAAAATGATTGGTAAACCCATAAAACTCCTGATCAAATTAAGGAATCTTGACGTATTTCGTCGATTTTACTATGTGATAAGTGCTGACTTTCCAGTCTTATTTTTTTTTTCAAAACATTCAACAGTTTCAGCACAAAAAGTGTGGTTATTTGGGAGTTATTGCTTAAAAATATTAAAATTATACCGACGCCGATTTCACGCCGATTACGCCGCCGCCGCCGGTCTTTTTTCGACCGGACGCCGCCGCCGATCATTTTATCATCGGCGCACATGTCTACTTCCTACCTCATTCGTTAATTTTGTATGATAATGCAATTTTCATATTTTTTCTAATATTTGTGCTTTGATATTCTTTCAATATCCTACGTTTAACAAAACATTTTATTTTTGTTTTACTTGGGTGTAGAAATGTACTCCAGTACACTTTTCGTAGGTACCTATTTTCATATAAATCTCGAAATTCGCATCCCTACAAAGCGTGCCGGCTGTGACCTTCAGAGCCGGTCTGCGGCAGAAGAACTTTCGCGCGCAGCAATTCGGCTCATTTTTGCTTGCGCGCGCGATCAGTAGGCTAATATAAAAGTAGGTATTCAAAGAAGGCGCGAAGGAAATTGTACTTTATTATCGCGCATAAAGATTTATATTTGTTGAATTGCTATGGCGGAGTGCGTCTTCTGTACCTGTACTATTATGTATTCTGTGACCAAACACGCAAAGAAACTATACCAAACACTCAAAGAAACTACCCCATGGAAACTATACCAAACACTATAACTTTTAAAGCACTCGCGATTACTTTCACACATAATAATTACTTTAACGGGTCTTATCGCGCGCGATAGTTTTTTAGGTAAATAAGCGATTTACCTGGACACTCGACGTTTCAACTGGGTTGCACCAGTCGTGGTCGCGAGCAGACTGAAGTAGCAGCGAGTTGTCATCAGGGCGGTGGGACTAGATTTTCTGCTACCCATATTGTCTTAATAATTTAAATTGTTTGTAAACATTACACATTAACCCCTTTTACATAGGGTAAATACGCTGGCTGTCTGTTCACCTCAGGCTGCTTCGCTTTCTTGTTTTTTATGCGATGTTGAACTCCCGTGTAGCCGTTCTGAATCAGTACTTTATGAACATGGTTCAATTCGTCGTCCAGATGTTCTGCGTCACACAAGTCGTAAGCCCTTTTCGTCAGTGTCGACACTACAGACTGTAGGTGACGCGGATGGTGATGAGAGGTCGCGTGTAGGTATCTATCTGTGTGTGTTGGCTTTCTGTATACAGCATGTGCAAGGGATCCATCTGATCTCACCATTACCTTGACATCTAAGAAGGCCAAAGTCCTGTCTCGTTCAACCTCACAGGTGAATTTGACTTTTGGGTGGATGGAGTTCAGGTAGTCGACATACTGCTTTACCGTGTTCATGTCTCCTTT